>WNGS01109005.1:52378-65730 GCA_020271785.1 Procambarus virginalis | reverse complement strand
GCACCTATTTTCATTTTCAAATTCCGAATTTTTATTCCGAAAATATAAAAATTACTGACAACGGCGATGGGTTCATATTTTGCCCAAACCCCCCTACAGTTTTCAAATATCTGAAATATTGGAAAATTGACACCTGAGCGTGCTTTTTGAGCCGAATTCAGACTCCTCTGCACCTATTTTCATTTTCCAAACTCCGAATTTTTATAACGAAAATATGAAAATTACTGAAATCGGCGATGGGTCATATTTTGCCCAAACCCCCCTACAGTTTTCTAAATATCTGAAATATTGGAAAATTGACACCTGAGCGTGATTTTTGAGCCGAATTCTGACTTCTCTGCACCTATTTTCATTTTCAAATTACGAGGTTTTTATACCGAAAATATGGCAATTACTGAAAACGGCGATGGGTCATATTTGCCCAAACCCCCCTACAGTTTTCAAAATATCTGAAATATCGGAAAATTGACACTTGAGCGAGATATTTGAGCCGAATTCTGATTTTCTGCACCTATTTTCATTTTCAAATTCCGACTTTTTATACCGAAAATATGAAAAATTACTGACAACGGCGATGGGTTCATATTTTGCCCAAACCCCCCTACAGTTTTCTAAATATCTGAAATATTGGAAAAATTGACACCTGAGCGTGATTTTTGAGCCGAATTCTGACTCTCTGCACCTATTTTCATTTTCAAATTACGAGGTTTTTATACCGAAAATATGCCAATTACTGAAAACGGCGATGGGTCATATTTGCCCAAACCCCCCTACAGTTTTCAAAATATCTGAAATATCGGAAAATTGACACTTGAGCGAGATATTTGAGCCGAATTCTGACTCTCTGCACCTATTTTCATTTTCAAAATTCCGACTTTTTATACCGAAAATATGAAAATTACTGACAACGGCGATGGGTTCATATTTTGCCCAAACCCCCCTACAGTTTTCAAAATATCTGAAATATTGGAAAATTCACACCTGAGTGTGATTTTTGAGCCGAATTCAGACTCTCTGCACCTATTTTTATTATCAAATTCCGACTTTTTATACCGAAAATATAAAAATTACTGACAACGGCGATGGGTTCATATTTTGCCCAAACCCCCCTACAGTTTTCAAAATATCTGAAATATTGGAAATTGACACCTGAGCGTAATTTTTGAGCCGAATTCAGACTCTTCTGCACCTATTTCATTTTCAAATTACTACTTTTTATACCGAAAATATAAAAATTACTGAAAACGGCGATGGGTCATATTTTGCCCAAACCCCCCTACAGTTTTCAAAATATTTGAAATATCGAAAATTGACACCAGAGCGTGATTTTTGAGCCGAATTCTGACTCTCTGCACCTATTTTCGGTATAAAAGTCGTAATTTGAAAATGAAAATAGGTGCAGAGAGTCAGAATTCGGCTCAAAACATGCATTCCGATTTCAGTTTTTGAAACTGTGGGGGTTGGGCATCCATCCCGTTTAGTAATTGCTTTTACTGTATAAAGTAGTATTGAAAATAAATGTCAAAGTCAATTCGGCTAATAATACGTCTTGAACAATCAAATTTAACTGTAGGGGGGTTTGGGCAAAATATGACCCTTCGCCGTTTTCAGTAATTTTTATATTTTCGGTATAAAAAGTAGTAATTTGAAAATGAAAATAGGTGCAGAGAGTCTGAATTCGGCTCAAAAATTACGCTCAGGTGTCAATTTTCCAATATTTCAGATATTTTGAAAACTGTAGGGGGATTTGGGCCAAATATGACCCATCGCCGTTGTCAGTAATTTTTATATTTTCGGTATAAAAAGTCGGAAATTTGATAATAAAAATAGGTGCAGAGAGTCTGAATTCGGCTCAAAAATCACACTCAGGTGTGAATTTTCCAATATTTCAGATATTTTGAAAACTGTAGGGGGGGTTTGGGCAAAATATGAACCCATCGCCGTTGTCAGTAATTTTCATATTTTCGGTATAAAAAGTCGGAATTTGAAAATTGAAAATAGGTGCAGAAGAGTCAGAATTCGGCTCAAATATCTCGCTCAAGTGTCAATTTTCCGATATTTCAGATATTTTGAAAACTGTAGGGGGGTTTGGGCAAAATAGACCCATCGCGCCGTTTTCAGTAATTGGCATATTTTCGGTATAAAAACCTCGTAATTGAAAATGAAAATAGGTGCAGAGAGTCAGAATTCGGCTCAAAAATCACGCTCAGGTGTCAATTTTCCAATATTTCAGATATTTAGAAAACTGTAGGGGGGTTTGGGCAAAATATGACCCATCGCCGTTGTCAGTAATTTCATATTTCTCGGTATAAAAGTCGGAATTTGAAAATGAAAATAGGTGCAGAAAAATCAGAATTCGGCTCAAATATCTCGCTCAAGTGTCAATTTTCCGATATTTCAGATATTTTGGAAAACTGTAGGGGGGTTTTGGGCAAAATATGACCCATCGCCGTTTTCAGTAATTGCCATATTTTCGGTATAAAAACTTCGTAATTTGAAAATGAAAATAGGTGCAGAGAGTCAGAATTCGGCTTCAAAAATCACGCTCATGGTGTCAATTTTCCAATATTTCAGATATTTAGAAAACTGTAGGGGGGTTTGGGCAAATATTGACCCATCGCCGATTTCAGTAATTTTCATATTATTCGTTATAAAAATTCGGAGTTTGAAAAATGAAAATAGGTGCAGGAGAGTCTGAATTCGGCGTCTAAAAAGCACGCTCAGGTGTCAATTTTTCCAATATTTCAGATATTTTGAAAACTGTAGGGGGGTTTGGGCAAAATATGAACCCATCGCCGTTGTCCAGTAATTTTTATATTTCGGAATAAAAATTCGGAATTTGAAAATGAAAATAGGTGCAGAGAGTCTGAATTCGGCTCAAAATCACGCTCAGAGTCAATTTTACCAAGTACATATGTCAGATATTTTGAAAACTGTAGGGGGGTTTGGGCAAAATATGAACCCAACTCGCCGTTGTCAGTAATTTTCATATTTCGGTATAAAAAGTCGGAATTTGAAAATAAAAATAGGTACAGAGAGTCAGAATTCGGACTCAAATAATCTGCGCTCAAGTGTGCAATTTTCCGATATTTTAGATATTTTGAAAACTGTAGGGGGGTTTGGGCAAATATGACCCATCGCCGTTTTCAGTAATTGGCATATTTTCGGTATAAAAAGTATATTTGAAAATGAAAATAGGTGCAGAGAGTCAGAATTCGGCTCAAAAATCACGCTCTGGTGTCAATTTTTCGATATTTCAAATATTTTGAAAACTGTGGGGGGGTTTGGGCACAAATATGACCCATCGCCGTTTTCAGTAATTGGCATATTTTCGGTATAAAAAACCTCGTAATTTGAAAATGAAAATAGGTGCAGAGAGTCCCTTGTTCAGGGACCCTTGTGGACCCTCCTTGTTCAGGGACCCTTGTGGACCCTCCTTGTTCAGGGACCCTTGTGGACCCTCTTGTTCAGGGACCTTTGTGGACCCTCCTTGTTCAGGGACCCTTGTTGACCCTCTTTGTTCAGGGCCCCTTGTGGACCCTCTTTGTTCAGGGCCCCTTGTGGACCCTCTTGTTCAGGGCCCCTTGTGGACCCTTGTGGACCCTCCTTGTTCAGGGCCCCTTGTGGACCCTTGTGGAACCCTATGTGGACCCTCCTTGTTCAGGCCCCCTTGTGGACCCTTGTGGACCCTCCTTGTTCAGGGACCCTTGTGGACCCTCCTTGTTCAGGGACCCTTGTGGACCCTCCTTGTTCAGGGACCTTTGTGGACCCTCCTTGTTCAGGGCCCCTTGTGGACCCTCCTTGTTCAGGACCCCTTGTGGACCCTCCTTGTTCAGGGCCCTTGTGGACCCTCTGTTGTCTTCAGGACCCCTGGTGGACCCTCCTTGTTCAGGGCCCCTTGTGGACCCTTGTGGACCCTCCTTGTTCAGGGACCCTTGTGGACCCTCCTTGTTCAGGGACCCTTGTGGACCCTCCTTGTTCAGGGACCTTGTGGACCCTCCTTGTTCAGGGATCCTTGTGGACCCTCCTTGTTCAGGGTCCCTTGTTGACCCTCTTTGTTCAGGGCCCCTTGTGGACCCCTGTCTTTGTTCAGGGCACACTTGTGGACCCTCCTTGTTCAAGGGCCCCTTGTGGACCGCTTGTGGACCACTCCTTGTTCAGGGAACCCTTGTGGAGCCCTCCTTGTTCAGGGCCTCTTGTGGACCTTCCTTGTTCAGGCCCCTTGTGCGACCCTCCTTGTTACAGGGCCCTTGTGGACTTTGTGGACCCTCCTTGTTCAGGGCCCCTTGTGGACCCTTGTGGACGCCTCCTTGTTCAGGGACCCTTGTGGACCCCCTTGTTCAGGGACCCTTGTGGACCCTACTTGTTCAGGGACCTTTGTGGACCCTCCTTGTTCAGGGCCCCTTGTGACCCTCCTTGTTCAGGGACCACTTGTGGACCCTCCTTGTTCAGGGACCTTTGTGGACCCTCCTTGTTCAGGCGCCTTGTGGACCCTCCTTGTTCAGGGCACCTTGTGGACCCTTGTGGACCCTCCTTGTTCAGGGACCCTTTGTGGACCCTCCTTGTTCAGGACCCTTGTGGCCCTCCTTGTTCAGGGAGCCCTTGTGGACCCTCCTTGTTCAGGGCTTGACCTTGTGGACCCGCTTGTGGACCCTTGCCGTTGTACCCTCTTTTAGGGACCCTTGTGGACCTGGCCCTCCTTGTTCAGGGATCCCTTGTTGACCCTCTTTGTTCAGGGCCCCTTGTGGACCCTCTTTGTTCAGGGCCCCTTGTGGACCCTCCTTGTTCATGGCCACCTTTGTGGACCCTCTTTGTTCATGGACCCTTGTGGACCTCCTTGTCCTCTTCTTCTGTTCAGGGCCCCTTGTGGACCCTTGTGGCCCCTCCTTGTTCAGGGCCCTTTGGATTTGGACCCTCCTTGTTCAGCTTGTGACCCTTGTGGACCCTCCTTGTTCAGGGACCTTCCCTTTGTCAGGGTCCTTGGACCCTTGGCCTCTTGTTCAGGGACTGTTGCTCCTTGCGGCCCCTTGTGGACCCTCCTTTGTTCAGGGACCCTTGTGGACCCTACTTGTTCAGGGACCTTTGTGGACCCTCATTGTTCAGGGACCCTTGTTGACCCTCCTTGTTCAGGGACCCTTGTGGACCCTCCTTGTTCAGACCCCTTGTGGACCCTCCTTGTTCAGGGATCCTTGTGGACCCTCCTTGTTCAGGGACCCTTGTGGACCCTCCTTGTTCAGGGACCCTTGTGGACCCTCCTTGTTCAGGGACCCTTGTGGACCCTCTTTGTTCAGGGACCCTTGTGGACCCTCCTTGTTCAGGGACCCTTGTGGACCCTCCTTGTTCAGGGACCCTTGTGGACCCTACTTGTTCAGGGACCTTTGTGGACCCTCCTTGTTCAGGGACCCTTGTGGACCCTCCTTGTTCAGGACCCCTTGTGGACCCTCCTTGTTCATGGCCCCTTGTGGACCCTTGTGGACCCTTGTGGACCCTCCTTGTTCAGGGACCCTTGTGGACCCTCCTTGTTCAGGACCCCTTGTGGACCCTCCTTGTTCAGGGACCCTTGTGGACCCTCCTTGTTCAGGGACCCTTGTGGACCCTCCTTGTTCAGGGACCCTTGTGGACCCTCCTTGTTCAGAGAGAGTCTGAATTCGGCTCAAAATCACGCTCAGTGTCAATTTTCCAATATTTCAGATATTTTGAAAACTGTAGGGGGTTGGGCAAATATGAACCCATCGCCGTTGTCAGTAATTTCATATTTTCGTATAAAAAGTCGGAATTTTGAAAATAAAAATAGGTACAGAGAGTCAGAATTCGGCTCAAATATCTCGCTCAAGTGTCAATTTTCCGATATTTTAGATATTTAAAACTGTAGGGGGTTTGGGCAAAATATGACCCATCGCCTTTTTCAGTAATTGGCATTTTTCGGTATAAAAAGTAGTATTTGAAAATGAAAATAGGTGCAGAGAGTCGAATTCGGCTCAAAAATCACGCTCTGGTGTCCATTTTCGATATTTCAAATATTTGAAACTGTGGGGGGTTTGGGCAAATATGACCCATCGCCGTTTTCAGTAATTGGCATATTTTCGGTATAAAAACCTCGTAATTTGAAAATGAAAATAGGTGCAGAGAGTCCTTGTTCAGGGACCCTTGTGGACCCTCCTTGTTCAGGGACCCTTGTGGACCCTCCTTGTTCAGGGACCCTTGTGGACCCTCCTTGTTCAGGGACCTTTGTGGACCCTCCTTGTTCAGGGACCCTTGTTGACCCTCTTTGTTCAGGGCCCCTTGTGGACCCTCTTTGTTCAGGGCCCCTTGTGGACCCTCCTTGTTCAGGGCCCCTTGTGGACCCTTGTGGACCCTCCTTGTTCAGGGCCCCTTGTGGACCCTTGTGGACCCTTGTGGACCCTCCTTGTTCAGGGCCCCTTGTGGACCCTTGTGGACCCTCCTTGTTCAGGACCCTTGTGGACCCTCCTTGTTCAGGGACCCTTGTGGACCCTCCTTGTTCAGGGACCTTTGTGGACCCTCCTTGTTCAGGGCCCCTTGTGGACCCTCCTTGTTCAGGACCCCTTGTGGACCCTCCTTGTTCAGGGCCCCTTGTGGACCCTCTTTGTTCAGGACCCCATGTGGACCCTCCTTGTTCAGGGCCCCTTGTGGACCCTTGTGGACCCTCCTTGTTCAGGGACCCTTGTGGACCCTCCTTGTTCAGGGACCCTTGTGGACCCTCCTTGTTCAGGGACCCTTGTGGACCCTCCTTGTTCAGGGACCTTTGTGGACCCTCCTTGTTCAGGGTCCCTTGTTGACCCTCTTTGTTCAGGGCCCTTGTGGACCCTCTTTGTTCAGGGCCCCTTGTGGACCCTCCTTGTTCAGGGCCCCTTGTGGACCCTTGTGGACCCTCCTTGTTCAGGGACCCTTGTGGACCCTCCTTGTTCAGGGCCTCTTGTGGACTCTCCTTGTTCAGGGCCCCTTGTGGACCCTCCTTGTTCAGGGCCCCTTGTGGACTCTTGTGGACCCTCCTTGTTCAGGGCCCCTTGTGGACCCTTGTGGACCCTCCTTGTTCAGGGACCCTTGTGGACCCTCCTTGTTCAGGGACCCTTGTGGACCCTCCTTGTTCAGGGACCTTTGTGGACCCTCCTTGTTCAGGGCCCCTTGTGGACCCTCCTTGTTCAGGGACCCTTGTGGACCCTCCTTGTTCAGGGACCTTTGTGGACCCTCCTTGTTCAGGGCCCCTTGTGGACCCTCCTTGTTCAGGGCACCTTGTGGACCCTTGTGGACCCTCCTTGTTCAGGGACCCTTGTGGACCCTCCTTGTTCAGGGACCCTTGTGGACCCTCCTTGTTCAGGGACCCTTGTGGACCCTCCTTGTTCAGGGACCTTTGTGGACCCTTGTGGACCCTCCTTGTTCAGGGACCCTTGTGGACCCTCCTTGTTCAGGGACCCTTGTTGACCCTCTTTGTTCAGGGCCCCTTGTGGACCCTCTTTGTTCAGGGCCCCTTGTGGACCCTCCTTGTTCAGGGCCCCTTGTGGACCCTCCTTGTTCAGGGACCCTTGTGGACCCTCCTTGTTCAGGGCCTCTTGTGGGCCCTCCTTGTTCAGGGCCCCTTGTGGACCCTTGTGGCCCCTCCTTGTTCAGGGCCCCTTGTGGACTCTTGTGAACCCTCCTTGTTCAGGGACCCTTGTGGACCCTTGTGGACCCTCCTTGTTCAGGGACCCCTTGTGGACCCTCCTTGTTCAGGGTCCCTTGTGGACCCTTGTGGACCCTCCTTGTTCAGGGACCCTTGTTGACCCTCCTTGTTCAGGGCCCCTTGTGGACCCTCCTTGTTCAGGGACCCTTGTGGACCCTCCTTGTTCAGGGATCCTTGTGAACCCTCCTTGTTCAGGGACCCTTGTGAACCCTCCTTGTTCAGGGACCCCTTGTGGACCCTCCTTGTTCAGGACCCCTTGTGGACCCTCCTTGTTCAGGGACCCTTGTGGACCCTCCTTGTTCAGGGACCCTTGTGGACCCTCCTTGTTCAGGGACCCTTGTGGACCCTCCTTGTTCAGGGACCCTTGTGGACCCTCCTTGTTCAGGGACCCTTGTGGACCCTCCTTGTTCAGGGACCCTTGTGGACCCTCCTTGTTCAGGGACCCTTGTGGACCCTCCTTGTTCAGGGACCTTTGTGGACCCTCCTTGTTCAGGGACCCTTGTGGACCCTCCTTGTTCAGGACCCCTTGTGGACCCTCCTTGTTCATGGCCCCTTGTGGACCCTTGTGGACCCTTGTGGACCCTCCTTGTTCAGGGACCCTTGTGGACCCTCCTTGTTCAGGACCCCTTGTGGACCCTCCTTGTTCAGGGACCCTTGTGGACCCTCCTTGTTCAGGGACCCTTGTGGACCCTCCTTGTTCAGGGACCCTTGTGGACCCTCCTTGTTCAGGGGCCCTTGTGGACCCTCCTTGTTCAGGGGAACCTTGTGGACCCTCCTTGTTCAGGGCCTTTTGTGGACCCTCCTTGTTCAGGGCCCCTTGTGGACCCTCCTTGTTCAAGGGGCCCCTTGTGGACCCTCCTTGTTCAGGGACCCTTGTGGACCCTCCTTGTTCAGGGCCCCTTGTGGACCCTCCTTGTTCAGGGACCCTTGTGGACCCTCCTTGTTCAGGGACCCTTGTGGACCCTCCTTGTTCAGGGCCCTTGTGGACCCTCCTTGTTCAGGGACCCTTGTGGACCCTCCTTGTTCAAGGGGCCCCTTGTGGACCCTCCTTGTTCAGGGACCCTTGTGGACCCTCCTTGTTCAGGGCCCCTTGTGGACCCTCCTTGTTCAGGGACCCTTGTGGACCCTCCTTGTTCAGGGACCCTTGTGGACCCTCCTTGTTCAGGGTCCCTTGTGGACCCTCCTTGTTCAGGGACCCTTGTGGACCCTCCTTGTTCAAGGGGCCCCTTGTGGACCCTCCTTGTTCAGGGACCCTTGTGGACCCTCCTTGTTCAGGGCCCCTTGTGGACCCTCCTTGTTCAGGGACCCTTGTGGACCCTCCTTGTTCAGGGACCCTTGTGGACCCTCCTTGTTCAGGGACCCCTTGTGGACCCTCCTTGTTCATGGGGCCCCTTCTGGATTTATTCAGGATTATATATATTTGTGGGGGAGAGGGGGGTTTGATTGGTATATTGGTGTGCCTATAAACTGGCGCAGAAACATGTGTGGTTGGTGATGAAGGGCCGCCCCAGTGCTAAGAGCGTGACGGTTCAGACGAGAGCCCGGGGAGGAACTGCGAACACCTGGTATAAACTCCCCAGCTGGAGGAAGGCGTGCTTCATCTCTACTGCCTCTCTCATCGATCAAGCAATATTCCTCACTGTATTCACCTAGTTGTGCTTGCGGGGGTTGAGCTCTGCTCTTTCGGTCCGCCTCTCAACTGTCAGTCAACTGTTACTAGCTACTAATTTCGTCCCCCTCCCGCCCACACACACACTTCAAGAAGCAGCACGTAACAGCTGTCTAACCCCCAGGTACCTATTTACTGCTAGGTAACAGGGGCATCAAGATGAAAGAAACTGCCCATTTGTGTCTGCCTAGTCTGGGAATCGGACCCGGGCCACAGGATTACGAGTCCCGCGCGCTATTCACTCAGCTACCAGACTCCTACTGTGGGGCTATCTTAGTGTGTGTGTTTCAAGTCGTATGTGCACCTCAGGGTGAAGAGCCTGCACGAATATCTAAGTGACTGACTCCGTCAATGAACTTGGTATGTTGAGTACCAGTGAGAAGATCTCTGAAGTGCTCTGTAACTAGGTACTGCTAGTTACAGTGCCTTACCGATACCTGTACCAGCCAGTCACCTGGAAAGGTGATATTTGGTCCCATTAACAGTTTTCCTGCGAGGCCTTTAACAATTTCATGGATATTACTTACAGGTTTTTGACATATTCTCGAAATTTTAGACAACCGAATGAGTGAGTGCACATTATTATATAGATAAGCCTGGGCACTGCCAGGAGTCTTGTGAGGAGGTACATAGCTTCACATTCATTGACAACACACATCCTTTCTTCCATCCTCCTCAGCGGGTACATTTTGTCTTAAGAAACTACAGCAACTACATTAGGAACCAAAGGTGAGGCTAGCGGGGGGGGGGGGTAACTGAGGCTGCTTGTAAAGAGCATCTTACTGCAATATGATGGATGGGTTAGACGAAGTAATTAGGAAGACTCCTAAGTCTTCTTCTTTAGATTGCACCAGCTGCAGATCATCTAGCAGGGACTCCTGTATACTTGTCACAATGAGAAAATCAGTAGGTGCCGACGTGAGGAGGATTCGAACCTATGGTCTGGGTTCTCCCAAGCAAACGCCTTTTGACTTCGGAACCACGAAATGGTCAAAAGCATTACAACCTGCGATTGACGTGACTCCTCCAGGGTTCCCGAGGCGTGTGCTTGGCAGTACCTGAGAATAGGTTTGAATCTTCCTCACGGAACCTACTGATTTGCTCATTGATACACGACGTTAATATGCTTTCTTTATACACTTGTCACAGTGCCATGAGACAGGATTGGTCTGACATATGTGGTATACAAAATTCTGAATGATTCCTTACACAGTTTCTAAAGGCCGTTCTTATGTTGACCAGCCTGGCATATGCCGCTGATGTTATCCTCTTGATATTTGCTTCAGGGGACAGGTCTGGCGTGATATCAACCCCAAGTCCTTCTCTCTCTCTCTGACTCTTGAAGTATTTCATCTGCCAAATGATACCTTGTGTATGGCCTCCTGCTCCCTACACCTATCTTCATTACATTACATTTGTTTGGGTTAATCTCTAACAACCATTTGCTCGACCATTCCTTCAGTTTGTCTAGGTCTTCTTGAAGCCTCAAGCAGTCCTCCTCTGTCTTAATCCTTCGTGTGTTTGTGTGTGTGTGTGTGTGTGTGTGTGTGGTGTGTGTGTGTGTGTGTGTGTGTGTGTGGTGTGTTGTGTGTGTTGTGTGTGTGTGTGTATTCACCTAGTTGTGCGTGTGTGTATTCAAATAGTATTCACCTAGTTGTCTTTGCGGGGGTTGAGCTCTGCTCTTTCGGCCTGCCTCTCAACTGTCAATCAACTGTTACTAATTTTTTTTTATTCCCCACACACACCAAAAGCAGCCTGTGACAGCTGACTAACTCCCAGGTACCTATTTACTGCTTGGTAACAGGGGCATCAGGGTGAAAGAAACTCTGCCCATTGTTTCTCGCTGGCGCCGGGAATCGAACCCGGGACCACAGGATCACGCATCCAGCGCGCTGTCCAGTCAGCCACCGCCCCCCACCCCCCACCGGTGTGTGTGTGTGTACTCACCCACCTAGTTGTGCTTTCGGGGGTTGAGCTTCGGCTCTTTGGTCCCGCCTCTCAACTGTCAATCAACTGGTGTACAGATTCCTGAGCCTATTGGCTCTATCATATCTACACTTCAACTGTGTATGGAGTCACCCTACACCACATCACTTCCTAATGCATTCCTTTTGTCAACCACTCTGACACTAAAAAAAGTTCTTTCTAATGTCTCTATGGCTCGTTTGGGCACTCAATTTCCACCTGTGTCCCTTTGTGTTAAATAATTTAAAGTGGCTTTATCTTCTCTATCAATTCCTCTGAGAATCTTATATGTGATGATCATGTCTCACCTAACTCTTCTTTCTTCCAGCGATGTGAGGTTTAGTTCCCGTAGTCTCTCCTCGTAGCTCATATCCCTTAGCTCGGGTATTAGTCAGGTGGCAAACCTCTGAACCTTCTCCAGATTAGTCTTATGCCTGAGATATGGACTCAGTGCTGGAGCTGCATACTCCAGGATTGGTCTGACATACTCCAGGATTGGTCTGACATACTCCAGGATTGGTCTGACATACTCCAGGATTGGTCTGACACTCCAGGATTGGTCTGACATACTCCAGGATTGGTCTGAGTCATATACAAGGCTCTGAATGATTCCTTACACAAGCTTCTAAAGACCGTTCTTATGTTGGCCAACCTGGCATATGCCGTTGATGATATTCTCTTGATATGGGCTTAGGGGGGACAGGTCTGGCATGATATCAACCCCCAGGTCTTTCTCTCTGCTCTCTACACCTTATCTTCATTACATTACATTTGCTCGGGTTAAACTTTAACAACCATTTGTTGGACCATTCCTTCAGTTTGTCCAGGTCATCTTGAAGTCTCATGCTGTTGGGTATGTGTGTGTATTCATCACCACCAACCACAATCACAGCACCACCAACCACAATCATAGCACCACCACCACCAGCCACAGCACCAACAACCACAATCACAGCACCGCCACCACCAGCCACAGCACCAACAACTACAATCACAGCACCGCCACCACCAGCCACAGCACCACCATCAACCACCACCACCAGCCACAACACCATCATCAACCACCACCACCACCACCAACGCAGGGGCCCCACAGGGTCCAGGTCCTCCCCGCCTGAGTCAGCTGATCCAAGGGACCCTCCAGCCCTCCGTATTATAAATCGTTTTGTCAGGATTTGTTGAGCGGGAGGTGGAGTTGTGGACGGACATAATGTGCATGATGACAGGGCCGGTGCTTGGAGGTCGGGGGTGGCATGGGGGATGGAAGGGGAGACGAGAGGGAAAGAAGTGGAGAGGAAGGGAGGGTGGAGCTAGGAGTGGAGCGTGATTGGTTCAGCAATGTGTGTTTACATTGTGACGTCACGGCACACCCGCGTACACCTTAGAATGTACAGATTGTGTTTTGCTTTCTTATATGTTGTAGGTATTTGTGTTACTGTGTTCTTTTTTTCAACCTCTTGGACTGGTCGGTATGACGACGGCCTTGCAGATCGGCGTTCGATCCCCGATGGGCTAAGTGGTTGGACACCGTTCCTATCCCAGCTCCTTGTTCTCATATCCCAGCTTCTTCTCCTCATATCCTAGCGCCTTGTCTTCATATCCCAGCTCCTTGTTCTCATATCTCAGCTCCTTGTCCTCATATCCCAGCTCCTTGTCCTCATATCCCAGCTCCTTGTCCTCATATCCCAGCTCCTTGTCCTCATATCCCAGCTCCTTGTCCTCATATCCCAGCTCCTTGTTCTCATATCCCAGCTCCTTGTTCTCATATCCCAGCTCCTTGTCCATCTGATATCCCTTCCTTGCACAAGTCAGTCTGGCGTAATGCTTTCTCTTCTTAATTACCTTCATAACAACAATAATATGGAAATGTGATCAAATAAATCTGTGTTGTAGTTTGTAATAGGTTTATGTAGCGTGTTGATGTAGTGTTGATGGTGTATTGTATAGTACTGAAGGTGTATTTTATGGTGTTGATGGTGTATTGTATAGTACTGAAGGTGTACTGTAGAGGGTTGTTGTATAGTGTTGATGGTGTATTAT
>WNGS01109005.1:5000-44432 GCA_020271785.1 Procambarus virginalis | reverse complement strand
GATTTGTCAGGCATTTACACCTCCACTTACGAAACCTGTACATCTTATTTTGCCAGTTATGTCGTCTTTGATATTTCTTAAACAGTTTATGAGTTTGGAAACTTCACAACCCTAAGTTATTTTGGTTAGAAACAACCTCGTAGTGCTTTGGAGCTCATAAACTGTTTAATAAACGTAAACAAAACCGCCTTGAGTGAGGAAAGATATACAGGTTTCACAAGTTGAGAAGTTATTGGTTGGTAAATCCTGGTTCTGGTAAAAACAATGATTTAGATGTGATGAGAAACGTCAAAGAAATGACGACTGCGGAATGCGAGGCGGGTGTCGGGGATTCAGCGACAGCAGTAGACTGCATGAGTCTACCACCATGAGTCTACTAGCATGAGAGCATGCATGAGTCTACTAGCATGAGTCTACAAGCATGAGAGACTGCAGGCCAACATCAGTAAGTTTAGACTGTATTTCAACATGACTATATTGCCAACACGATACAGTTTGTTTACATTAAACAAAAAATGGCAATATAGCAGCAGGACAGTATACCAATATGACAGTACAATATAGTATCATCACGTGATGGTACACTATAGTACCATCACGTGATGGTACACTATAGTACCCATCACGACAGTTTTTACGGTAGAGAGGAAAGGTAGTTATGAAGGGAAAAGCTCTAAGCCATTATTACTTACATGGAAGGGATACGAGGACAAGGAGCTGGGATACGAGGACAATTAGCTGGGATACGAGGACAAGGAGCTGAGATACGAGGACAAGGAGCTGAGATACGAGGACAAGGAGCTGAGATACGAGGACAAGGAGCTGGGATAAGAGGACAAGGAACTGGGATACGAGGACAAGGAGCTGGGATACGAGGACAAGGAGCTGGGATACGAGGACACGGAGCTGGGATACGAGGACACGTAGCTGGGATACGAGGACACGGAGCTGGGATACGAGGACACGGAGCTGGGACACGAGGACAAGGAGCTGGGATACGAGGACAAGGAGCTGAGATACGAGGACAAGGAGCTGGGACACGAGGACAAGGAGCTGGGATACTAGGACAAGGAACTGGGATACGAGGACAAGGAACTGGGATACGAGGACAAGGAGCTGGGATACGAGGACAAGGAGCTGGGATACTAGGACAAGGAACTGGGATACGAGGACAAGGAACTGGGATACGAGGACAAGGAGCTGGGATACGAGGCCAAGGAGCTGGGATACGAGGACAAGGAACTGGGATACGACGACAAAGAGCTGGGATACGAGGACAAGGAGCTGGGATACAAGGACAAGGAGCTGGGATACGAGGACAAGGAGCTGGGATACGAGGACAAGGAGCTGGGATACTAGGACAAGGAACTGGGATACGACGACAAAGAGCTGGGATACGAGGACAAGGAGCTGGGATACAAGGACAAGGAGCTGGGATACGAGGACAAGGAGCTGGGATACGAGGACAAGGAGCTGGGATACGAGGACAAGGAGCTGGGATACGAGGACAAGGAACTGGGATACAAGGACAAGGAGCTGGGATACGAGGACAGGAGCTGGGATACGAGGACAAGGAGCTGGGATACGAGAACAAGGAACTGGGATACAAGGACAAGGAGCTGGGATACGAGGACAAGGAGCTGGGATACGAGGACAAGGAGCTGGGATACGAGGACAAGGAGCTGGGATATGAAGACGGCGGGAAGGAACAGGGCACAACTACTTGGATCTTCGAGGCTCGAACCTCGACCCTGAAAAAGTACCAGGCTATCGCTGTACTGACCAATCGAAGTGGTAGTAAATATTTAAGACACGGCACATTTAGTTCGTGAGGCATTGCCTTAGATGACAACAGTTGGACAATCGGAGCCAAGGAGCTGAGGCTCGATCGTTCAGGAACAAATTCAGTTTGAGTTATTTTGAATTTGGTTCTGTATGTTAAAATTAAATTGAGGTCCAACTACAATGACATTTTAACAGTGCGTCGTTAAGCAGGCGATGAGGCACAATAACGTGGCTAAAGTAAGTTGACTTAGTCTAAGTCGACTGATTTTCAATCGACTTGAGAATGGTCCAGGACGGACCGAAACGTCGTCATCGTCCCTTCACCTTCTAGTGTGTGGTCTGGTCAACGTGCGTCGTTAATATTACCTTAAAGTATGGGCGTTGTGCCGTGAGCAGCACATGCTCAGTATGTACATGAGCAGGTCGGGTGTAATTACATAGTGTGTGTCCTGGACATGATGAGTTTATTGATATATAAATTGGGCAAATATGGGCACAGTACTGCTTGTGCCAGGAATATATAGCTGCTTGTGTTCAGGTACAAGACGGCCGTGTCCTCGGGGTCTTGGGTGTTGTACCAGTCTCTAGGGGGCTTTAGAGGATGGCTGGAGGCTCAAGGGACGGCTGGAGGCTCTAGGGGACGGCTGGAGGCTCTAGGGGCTCTAGGGGACGACTGGAGGCTCTAGGGGACGGCTGGAGGCTTTAGGGGACGGCTGGAGGCTCTAGGGGACGGCTGGAGGCTCTAGGGGCTCTAGCGGACGGCTGGAGGCTCTATTGGTTCTAGGGGATGGCTGGAGGCTCTGGGAACTCTAAGGGGACGACTGGAGGCTCTAGGGGCTCTAGGGGACGGCTGGAGGCTCTAGGAGGCTCTAGGGGGGACGGCTGGAGACTCCAGGGGGCTCTAGGGGACGACTGGAGGCTCTAGGGGACGGCTGGAGGCTCTAGGGGACGGCTGGAGGCTCTGGGGGACGACTGGAGGCTCTAGGGGCCGGCTGGAGGCTCTAGGGGACGGCTAGAGGCTCTAGGGGCTCTAGGGGACGGGTGGAGGCTCTAGGGGATCTAGGGGACGGCTGGAGGCTCTAGGGGACGGCTGGAGGCTCTAGGGGCTCTAGGAGGTGGGTTGGAGGTTCTAGCAGGGACGGCTTGATGTTCTAGGAGTAAGGATTTAAGGTTTGAGTGAGACAAGGGTGTAGTGGAAGGAGCATTATATATTACACACATCACAATAGCGTGATGCATCAAATGAAACATCCGCAAGGGCCGTGACCCTTGTGGACCCTCCTTGTTCAGGGTCCCTTGTGGACCCTTGTGGACCCTCCTTGTTCAGGGACCCTTGTGGACCCTCCTTGTTCAGGGACCTTTGTGGACCCTCCTTGTTCAGGGCCCCTTGTGGACCCTTGTGGACCCTCCTTGTTCAGGGACCCTTGTGGACCCTCCTTGTTCAGGGCCCCTTGTGGACCCTCCTTGTTCAGGGACCCTTGTGGACCCTCCTTGTTCAGGGACCCTTGTGGACCCTCCTTGTTCAGGGACCCTTGTGGACCCTCCTTGTTCAGGGCCCCTTGTGGACCCTCCTTGTTCAGGACCCCTTGTGGACCCTCCTTGTTCAGGGCCCTTGTGGACCCTTGTGGACCCTCCTTGTTCAGGGACCCTTGTGGACCCTCCTTGTTCAGGACCCCTTGTGGACCCTCCTTGTTCAGGGCCCCTTGTGGACCCTCCTTGTTCAGGGCCCCTTGTGGACCCTCTTTGTTCAGGGCCCCTTGTGGACCCTTGTGGACCCTCCTTGTTCAGGGACCCTTGTGGACTCTCCTTGTTCAGGGACCTTGTGGACCCTCCTTGTTCAGGGACCCTTGTGGACTCTCCTTGTTCAGGGACCCTTGTGGACCCTCCTTGTTCAGGGACCCTTGTGGACTCTCCTTGTTCAGGGACCCTTGTGGACCCTCCTTGTTCAGGGACCCTTGTTGACCCTCCTTGTTCAGGGACCTTTGTGGACCCTCCTTGTTCAGGGCCCCTTGTGGACCCTCCTTGTTCAAGGCCCCTTGTGGACCCTCTTTGTTCAGGGCCCCTTGTGGACCCTCCTTGTTCAGGGACCCTTGTGGACCCTTGTGGACCCTCCTTGTTCAGGGCCCCTTGTGGACCCTCCTTGTTCAGGGCCCTTGTGGACCCTTGTGGACCCTCCTTGTTCAGGGACCCTTGTGGACCCTCCTTGTTCAGGGACCCTTGCGGACCCTCCTTGTTCAGGGACCTTTGCGGACCCTCCTTGTTCAGGGCCCTTGTGGACCCTCCTTGTTCAGGGACCCTTGTGGACCCTCCTTGTTCAGGACCCCTTGTGGACCCTCCTTGTTCAGGGCCCCTTGTGGACCCTTGTGGACCCTCCTTGTTCAGGGACCCTTGTGGACCCTCCTTGTTCAGGGACCCTTGTGGACCCTCCTTGTTCAGGGGCCCTTGTGGACCCTTGTGGACCCTCCTTGTTCAGGGACCCTTGTGGACCCTCCTTGTTCAGGACCCCTTGTGGACCCTCCTTGTTCAGGGCCCCTTGTGGACCCTCCGTGTTCAGGGCCCCTTGTGGACCCTCCTTGTTCAGGGACCCTTGTGGACTCTCCTTGTTCAGGGACCCTTGTGGACCCTCCTTGTTCAGGGACCCTTGTGGACTCTCCTTGTTCAGGGACCCTTGTGGACCCTCCTTGTTCAGGGACCCTTGTGGACTCTCCTTGTTCAGGGACCCTTGTGGACCCTCCTTGTTCAGGGACCCTTGTTGACCCTCCTTGTTCAGGGACCTTTGTGGACCCTCCTTGTTCAGGGCCCCTTGTGGACCCTCCTTGTTCAAGGCCCCTTGTGGACCCTCTTTGTTCAGGGCCCCTTGTGGACCCTCCTTGTTCAGGGACCCTTGTGGACCCTTGTGGACCCTCCTTGTTCAGGGACCCTTGTGGACCCTCCTTGTTCAGGCCCCTTGTGGACCCTCCTTGTTCAGGGCCCCTTGTGGACCCTTGTGGACCCTCCTTGTTCAGGGACCCTTGTGGACCCTCCTTGTTCAGGACCCTTGTGGACCCTCCTTGTTCAGGGACCTTTGCGGACCCTCCTTGTTCAGGGCCCTTTGTGGACCCTCCTTGTTCAGGGACCCTTGTGGACCCTTGTGGACCCTCCTTGTTCAGGACCCCTTGTGGACCCTCCTTGTTCAGGGCCCTTGTGGACCCTCCTTGTTCAGGACCCCTTGTGGACCCTCCTTGTTCAGGGCCCCTTGTGGACCCTTGTGGACCCTCCTTGTTCAGGGACCCTTGTGGACCCTCCTTGTTCAGGACCCTTGTGGACCCTCCTTGTTCAGGGACCCTTGTGGACCCTCCTTGTTCAGGACCCTTGTGGACCCTCCTTGTTCAGGGACCTTTGTGGACCCTCCTTGTTCAGGGACCCTTGTTGACCCTCTTTGTTCAGGGCCCTTGTGGACCCTCTTTGTTCATGGCCCCTTGTGGACCCTCCTTGTTCAGGGCCCCTTGTGGACCCTTGTGGACCCTTGTGGACCCTCCTTGTTCAGGGACCTTGTGGACCCTCCTTGTTCAGGGCCTCTTGTGGACCCTCCTTGTTCAGGGCCCCTTGTGGACCCTCCTTGTTCAGGGCCCTTGTGGACTCTTGTGGACCCTCCTTGTTCAGGGCCCCTTGTGGACCCTTGTGGACCCTCCTTGTTCAGGGACCCTTGTGGACCCTCCTTGTTCAGGGACCCTTGTGGACCCTCCTTGTTCAGGGACCTTTGTGGACCCTCCTTGTTCAGGCCCCTTGTGGACCCTCCTTGTTCAGGACCCCTTGTGGACCCTCCTTGTTCAGGGCCCCTTGTGGACCCTCCTTGTTCAGGACCCCTTGTGGACCCTCCTTGTTCAGGGCCCCTTGTGGACCCTCCTTGTTCAGGGCCCCTGTGGACCCTCCTTGTTCAGGGCCCCTTGTGGACCCTTGTGGACCCTCCTTGTTCAGGGACCCTTGTGGACCCTCCTTGTTCAGGGACCTTTGTGGACCCTCATTGTTCAGGGACCCTTGTGGACCCTCTTTGTTCAGGGCCCCTTGTGGACCCTCTTTGTTCAGGGCCCCTTGTGGACCCTCCTTGTTCAGGGCCCCTTGTGGACCCTTGTGGACCCTCCTTGTTCAGGGACCCTTGTGGACCCTCCTTGTTCAGGGCCTCTTGTGGACCTTCCTTGTTCAGGGCCCTTGTGGACCCTCCTTGTTCAGGGCCCCTTGTGGACTCTTGTGGACCCTCCTTGTTCAGGGCCCCTTGTGGACCCTTGTGGACCCTCCTTGTTCAGGGACCCTTGTGGACCCTCCTTGTTCAGGGACCCTTGTGGACCCTCCTTGTTCAGGGACCTTTGTGGACCCTCCTTGTTCAGGGCCCCTTGTGGACCCTCCTTGTTCAGGACCCTTGTGGACCCTCCTTGTTTAGGGCCCCTTGTGGACCCTCCTTGTTCAGGACCCCTTGTGGACCCTCCTTGTTCAGGCCCCTGTGGACCCTTGTGGACCCTCCTTGTTCAGGGACCCTTGTGGACCCTCCTTGTTCAGGGACCCTTGTGGACCCTCCTTGTTCAGGGACCCTTGTGGACCCTCCTTGTTCAGGGACCTTTGTGGACCCTCCTTGTTCAGGGACCCTTGTTGACCCTCTTTGTTCAGGGCCCCTTGTGGACCCTCCTTGTTCAGGGACCCTTGTGGACCCTCCTTGTTCAGGGCCTCTTGTGGACCCTCCTTGTTCAGGCCCCTTGTGGACCCTTGTGGACCCCTTGTTCAGGGACCCTTGTGGACTCTTGTGGACCCTCCTTGTTCAGGGACCCTTGTGGACCCTCCTTGTTCAGGGACCCCTTGTGGACCCTCCTTGTTCAGGGACCCTTGTGGACCCTTGTGGACCCTCCTTGTTCAGGACCCTTGTTGACCCTCCTTGTTCAGGGCCCCTTGTGGACCCTCCTTGTTCAGGGACCCTTGTGGACCCTCCTTGTTCAGGATCCTTGTGGACCCTCCTTGTTCAGGGACCCTTGTGAACCCTCCTTGTTCAGGGACCCCTTGTGGACCCTCCTTGTTCAGGACCCTTGTGGACCCTCCTTGTTCAGCGCCCCTTGTGGACCCTCCTTGTTCAGGGACCCTTGTGGACCGTGTGGACCCTCCTTGTTCAGGGACCCTTGTGGACCCTCCTTGTTCAGGGACCCTTGTGGACCCTCCTTTTCAGGGACCCTTGTGGACTCTCCTTGTTCAGGGACCCTTGTGGACCCTCCTTGTTCAGGACCCCTTGTGGACCCTCCTTGTTCAGGGCCTTTGTGGACCCTCCTTGTTCAGGGCCCCTTGTGGACCCTCCTTGTTCAAGGGGCCCTTGTGGACCCTCCTTGTTCAGGGACCCTTGTGGACCCTCCTTGTTCAGGGCCCCTTGTGGACCCTCCTTGTTCAAGGGGCCCCTTGTGGACCCCCTTGTTCAGGGCCCCTTGTGGACCCCCCTTGTTCAGGGCCCCTTGTGGACCCTCCTTGTTCAAGGGCCCCTTGTGGACCCTCTTGTTCAAGGGCCCCTTGTGGACCCTCCTTGTTCAGGGCCCCTTGTGGACCCTCCTTGTTCAGGGCCCCTTGTGGACCCCCCTTGTTCAAGGGGCCCCTTGTGGACCCTCCTTGTTCAAGGGCCCCTTGTGGACCCTCCTTGTTCAGGGCCCCTTGTGGACCCCCTTGTTCAAGGGGCCCCTTGTGGACCCTCCTTGTTCAAGGGCCCCTTGTGGACCCTCCTTGTTCAAGGACCCTTGTGGACCCTCCTTGTTCAAGGGGCCCTTGTGGACCCTCCTTGTTCAGGCCCCTTGTGGACCCTCCTTGTTCAAGGGGCCCCTTGTGGACCCTCCTTGTTCAAGGGGCCCCTTGTGGACCCTCCTTGTTCAAGGGGCCCCTTGTGGACCCTCCTTGTTCAAGGGCCCCTTGTGGACCCTCCTTGTTCAAGGGCCCCTTCTGGATTTATTCAGGATTATATATATTTGTGGGGGAGAGGGGAGGGGGGTGTTGATTGGTATATTGGTGTGCCTATAAACTGCCCAGAAACATGTGTGGTTGGTGATGAAGGGCCGCCCCAGTGGTAAGAGCGTGACGGTTCAGACGAGAGCCCGGGGAGGAACTGCGGACACCTGGTATATCTCCCCAGCTGGAGGAAGGTGTGCTTCATCTCTACTGCCTCTGTCAACGATCAAGCAATATTCCTCACTGTATTCACCTAGTTGTGCTTGCGGGGGTTGAGCTCTGCTCTTTCGGTCCGCCTCTCAACTGTCAGTCAACTGTTACTAGCTACTAACTAATTTCGTCCCCCCCCCCCCACACACACACACACTCCTCCAAGAAGCAGCCCGTAACAGCTGTCTAACCCCCAGGTACCTATTCACTCAGCTACCAGACTCCTACTGTGGGGCTACTTAGTGTGTGTGTTTAAGGTGTTTCAAGTCGTATGTGCAGCTCAGGGTGAAGAGCCTGCACGAATATCTAAGTGACTGACTCCGTCAATGAACTTGGTATGTGAGTACCAATGAGATCTCTGAAGTGCTCTGTAACTAGGTACTGCTAGTTACATTGCCTTACCCATACCTGTACCAGCCAGTCACCTGGNTTCGGGTGTCACTACTATGTGCGTTCATGCCAGGAGTGCACTCTGCGAGTCACAGTATATAAGTCTACTGCCTTTGTCTTTTAAAAATTCAGTGGCAAGGTATATGCCAGCAAGTTCGGTTTGAGTTGTACTTGCCCAGTCATTGACGCGCTTCATTGCTGTATGTACGAGAGAAGATTGTTCAGATATATTGCATGCACATCCGGTACATCGTCCATCCTCTTCTACAGAGCCGTCGGTATAGCACTGATACACATCGTTACCATACTCTGAGTACTCTCAGTGATGCTTTTCAGTGTTAACTGTTTTAATAATGTAGAGTGCACACTATCTTTCTTGGGCGCATTTACAAAATCAACTGATAGATCCCAGTTATCCCATGGAGTAATTGGTTGATTAATCATTAATTGAGTTGGGTACATATTAATATTTTGATGGAGTTGGCTACCTTGTAGAACCAAAATACATAATCAGATTTCGTTCTTCTTCTATAGACCTCAGGTGAGATCAGCATATTAGAAAGTTTAGCTTGAACTTCAAGTGTTGTCTAAATCTACGCAATCCCTTCACGCCGAAAACTGTGCTAATAGACAAAATTCTCTCACTTATGGTAGGTAATTTTAACTCTGCTCTCATATTAACTATTCTCGTGGACTTTGGAGCCCCAAGGATGAGACGCATAGCTTCATTTTACAAGGTTTCAAGAGATTTCAGCTCTTTGTCAGTATACAGTGTGAGATGTAGAGCACTGTAGTCAATCACAGAGCGTATAAAAGATACATAAAGCATTCTAGCAAGGTTCATGTTAATTCCATGATTGACACCAACAAGGACCCGCAAGGAATGATAGGGTGAGGCATGATAACAACATATAAGCTCCTTGAGAGAAACTGACAAAGTAGACAAGAGCGTTGTTTACAGCCAGGAACTGCAGAACGAGAGGTCATAGATGGAAATTGGAGACGCAAATATATTATAGAGACATCAGGAAGATCTTTCTCAGTGTTAGAGATATCAATAAATAGAATATGTTAGATGCAGAAGTCGTTGAAGCAAATTCGATTCAAAATTTTAAATGTAAATCTGATACAAGCAAGAGAAATGATTCATTGCCTTAATCAAAGAACGTTGGGAAGGCGGGGCTAGAAGCCTAGCTCGATCCTGCAAGCACATCTAGGTGAGTACACACACACTATACCGAAGATAGAAGAGAAAGTGGTGATATGATCACTATATACAAAATGGGAAAAGGAATCGACAAAATTGACAAAGAAGAATTCTTGAAATCTACATCTAAAAGAACAAGAGGTCATTGACTCAAGCTAAGGAAACAAACCTACCAAAAAAACATTAGAAAATTCTCTTTTTGCAAACAGAGTGGTAGACGGTTGGAACAATTTAAGTGAGAATGTGGTGTTTGCCCGAACCGTCAGTAGTTAAAGCGTCATATGACAAAGAGTGCTGGGAAGACGGGACACTACAAGCGTAGCTCTCATCCTGTACCTACACTTAGGCGCGCGCGCGCGCGCGCGCGCGCACACACACACACACACACACACACACACACACACACACACACACACACACACACACACACACACACACACACACACACACACACACACACACACACACACACACACAGAGAGAGACAGACGACAGACAGACAGACAGACAGACAGACAGACAGACAGACGCGCGCGCGCGCAGGGGCCTCGCGGCAGTGACAGCGCTCTAGGGTCATAGTCCCTAGTTAATATGGTTTTCCATAGTTTTCCATTCAACCATAGCATAGTTGAATGGAACCCAGCCTGTCCCCAGCTATGGGGACAGGCTGGGTTCCATTCACTATTGCAGGGCTGGTAGGGCAGGGCTGGAACCTTCACCATTCCTAGTTAATAAATCATTAACCATTTTATCCACTGCATTTTGAAATGTTTTTCGTTTTTTAGCAAGTAGAAAATTAAATGATTAATGGTTCTATAATTCCGGTGATAGATCTTAATGGGTGCTTTGTAGGTACAATGGGTCGTAATGGGGTTCATAAATGTCCTGGGAGATTGATTTAGCTGCGTACTGCGGCGGAGTTGTCCGGGGCGCGGGCCTCAGCTGCTGCTGGATTAAAGAAACATTATTTGAATCCCCCGAAGTCAAGGGCCGGGACTCGTCAAGCATTTACGCAACCACTGACGAAACCTGTACATCTGTCTTCATTCACGGCGGCTGTGTTTACATTTATTAATACGTTCACGAGCTTGGAAACTTCACAACCCGAGCATATTATTGTTATAAACAACCTCGGGAGTGCGTCGGAGCTCATAAACATTTAATATATGTAAACAAAGCCGCCTTGATTGAGGAAAGATGTACAGGTTTCGTAAGTAATTGCGTTAATGTTTGATGAATTATGGCCCAAAACGTCATCGGTAAAAAGTTTCTTGTATGGAAAGTAAATGTCAAAATAAAAAATCATTATTACCAACGATTTGCACATAAATGACCGTAGGTTTAATTAATTTTACAAAGGAAGATTTAAAGATTTAGCCGATGCCACAAGAGTCGAGTTTAGCATTCTCCTGAGCGGGTAATGACGTCAGTAATCCAATTAGCAGTGTTGCCGTCATCACATTAGTTCCTTCGCAACCTGCCTGTTAATGATCGTACAGGCCACTGGATGGACGGTGCCTCCTCCAGGCCCTTCACCGGGGTTCTTGCTGCCTCTTCGCCTCCATGGTTCTTCGTACCGCTTCGCCAGGGCCTCTCTCTGTTTCTTGCTGCCTCTTCGCCTCCATGGTTCTTCGTACCGCTTCGCCAGGGCCTCTCTCTGTTTCTTGCTGCCTCTTCGCCTCCATGGTTCTTCGTACCGCTTCGCCAGGGCCTCTCTCTGTTTCTTGCTGCCTCTTCACCTCCATGGTTCTTCGTACCGCTTCGCCAGGGCCTCTCTCTGGTTCTTGCTGCCTCTTCGTCTCCACAGTCCTTCGTACCGCTTCGCCAGAGCCCCTCTCTGGTTCTTGCTGCCTCTTCGTCTCCACGGTCCTTCGTACCGCTTCGCCAGAGCCCCTCTCTGGTTCTTGTTGCCTCTTCGTCTCCATGGTCCTTCGTACCGCTTCGCCAGGGCCTCTCCGCTGCCTCTTCGTCAGGACTGCGACAGGGAATTTAAAGGTTCTTATTAGATCCGTCGCTGAATCCTCATCATATCTACACAATATAACCAAGTCTTAACACGGCTCTGAGTCTCCTCGACGTTATCATTAGGTTATCACTGCCACCAAACAAAGTCCCGACCGGGGCCAGTATTCATCAACCATTTACGCAACCACTTACGAAGCCTGTACGTCTTTCCTCAATCATGGCGGCTTTGTTTACATCTGCTAAACGGGTTATACGAGCTGTGAGACTTCACAACCCAAGGTTGTTGTAAACCACTTCGAAGTGCTTCGGAGCTCGTAAACTCTTTCAACAATTGCAGGCTAAGCAGTCATGATTGTTGAAAGATGTACAGGTTTCGTAAGTGGTTGAGTAAATGCTTGGCTGAGTTGTGGCCCTCATGGTCGTCTTCAGGGTGTGCGTGTGTCATATTCTTAGCGAGTCACTCACTTTAGAATATTCGTCCTGGTTCTTGATATATTTTGTTCATCCAGGTCACCAATATATTATGCCCTCACCAGGTCATTCCTCACCAAATTCTTTCTTTCCAGGTCACCCTTGACCAGGTCACCCTTGACCAGGTCACCGTTCACCAGCTTCCTCCCTCACCAGGTCCTCGCTATATCTTAGCCACTCCCTCACCAGGTCACACACTCACCAGGTCCCTCCCCCCCCCCGCCAATATCATGCCCTCACCCCTGACCTGGAAGGGCCATATACCGACTGCACACTGTTGATTACCAGCGCTAATGGCCGTCTCTGATTGGTCGACTAAATTCGCGGTTGTCCCCGCTCTGGGTACTAAAGAGGCTCCGGCAGTTTTTTGGTATTCGGGAAACTGTTGCTCGAGTTGTGTGTCTCACTCATAAGGCTCCTTCTTGACTCATAATGGTCCTTGATGATTTTTTAAAGCTCCTTAGTGACTCGTAAAGCCCCATGCTGTCCCGTAAGGCTGCTTGTTGACTCGTAAGGCTGCTTGTTGACTCGTAAGGCTCCTTGTTGACTCATAAGGCTCCTTGTTGACTCATAAGGCTCCTTGTTGCCTCGTAAGGCTGCTTGTTGACTCGTAAGATGCCTTGTTGACTCGTAAGGCACCTTGTTGACTCGTAAGGCGCCTTGTTGACTCGTAAGGTGCCTTGTTGACTCGTAAGGCGCCTTGTTGACTTGTAAGGCTGCTTGTTTGCTTGTAAGGCGCCTTGTTGACTCGTAAGGCTGCTTGTTGACTCGTAAGGCTGCTTGTTGACTCGTAAGGCGCCTTGTTGACTCGTAAGGCTGCTTGTTGACTCGTAAGGCTGCTTGTTGACTCGTAAGGCTACTTGTTGACTCGTATAGCATCTTGTTGACTCGTACGGCTGCTTGTTGACTCGTAAGGCTGCTTGTTGACTCGTAAGGATGCTTGTTGACTCGTAAGGCTCCTTGTTGACTCGTAACGCTGATTGTTGACTCGTAAGGCTGATTGTTGACTCGTAAGGCTCCTTGTTGACTTGTAAGGCTCCTTGTTGACTGTAAGGCTCCTTGTTGACTTGTAAGGCGCCTTGTTGACTCGTAAGGTGCCTTGTTGACTCGTAAGGCGCCTTGTTGACTCGTAAGGCGCCTTGTTGACTCGTAAGGTGCCTTGTTGACTCGTAAGGCGCCTTGTTGACTCGTAAGGCTGCTTGTTGACTTGTAAGGCGCCTTGTTGACTCGTAAGGCTCCTTGTTGACTGTAAGACTCCTTGTTGACTCGTAAGTCTGCTTGTTGACTTGTAAGGCGCCTTGTTGACTCGTAAGGCTGCATGTTGACTCGTAAGGCTCCTTGTTGACTCGTAAGGCTCCTTGTTGACTCGTAAGGCGTCTTGTTGACTCGTAAGGCTGCTTGTTGACTCGTAAGGCGCCTTGTTGACTCGTAAGGCTGCTTGTTGACTCGTAAGGCGCCTTGTTGACTCGTAAGGCGCCTTGTTGACTCGTAAGGCTGCTTGTTGACTTGTAAGGCGCCTTGTTGACTCGTAAGGCTCCTTGTTGACTCGTAAGGCTCCTTATTGACTCGTAAGGCGCCTTGTTGACTCGTAAGGCTCCTTGTTGACTCGTAAGGCGCCTTGTTAACTCGTAAGGCTCTTAATTGACTTGTAAGGCGCCTTGTTGACTCGTAAGGCGCCTTGTTGACTCGTAAGGCGCCTTGTTGACTCGTAAGGCGCCTTGTTGACTCGTAAGGCTCCTTGTTGACTCGTAAGGCTCCTTGTTGACTCGTAAGGCGCCTTGTTAACTCGTAAGGCTCTTAATTGACTGTAAGGCGCCTTGTTGACTCGTAAGGCGCCTTGTTGACTCGTAAGGCGCCTTGTTGACTTGTAAGGCTGCTTGTTGACTCGTAAGGTGCCTTGTTGACTCGTAAGGCTCCTTTTGACTCGTAAGGCGCCTTGTTGACTCGTAAGGTGCCTTGTTGACTCGTAAGGCGCCTTGTTGACTCGTAAGGCGCCTTGTTGACTCGTAAGGCGCCTTGTTGACTCGTAAGGTGCCTTGTTGACTCGTAAGGCGCCTTGTTGACTCATAAGGTGCCTTGTTGACTCGTAAGGTGCCTTGTTGACTCGTAAGGCGCCTTGCTCGTAAGGCGCCTTGTTGACTCGTAAGGCGCCTTGCTCGTAAGGCGCCTTGTTGACTCGTAAGGCGCCTTGTTGACTCGTAAGGCGCCTTGCTCGTAAGGCGCCTTGTTGACTCGTAAGGCGCCTTGTTGACTCGCAAGGCACCTTGTTGACTCGTAAGGCACCTTGTTGACTCATAAGGCTCCTTGTTCACTGTAAGGCGCCTTGTTGACTTGTATGGCTGCTTGTTGACTCGTAAAGCGCTTTGTTGACTCGTATGGCTGCTTGTTGACTCGTATGGCTGCTTGTTGACTCGTAAGGCTCATTGTTGACTCGTAAGGCACCTTGTTGACTCGGAAGGCGCCTTGTTGACTCGTAAGGCTCCTTGTTGACTCGTAAGGCTCTTTGTTGGCTCGTAAGGCTCCTTGTTGACTCGTATAGCTGCTTGTTGACTCGTAAGGCTGCTTGTTGACTTGTAAGGCTCCTTGTTGACTCGTAAGGCGCCTTGTTGACTCGTAAGGCTCCTTGTTGAGTCGTAAGGCTCCTTGTTGACTCGAAAGGCTCCTTGTTGACTCGTAAGGCTCCTTGTTGACTCATAAGGCTCCTTGTTGACTCGAAAGGCTCCTTGTTGACTCGTAAGGCTGCTTGTTGACTCGTAATGCGCCTTGTTGACTCGTAAGGCTCCTTGTTGACTCGTAAGGCTCCTTGTTGACTCGTAAGGCTCCTTGTTGACTCGTAAGGCTCCTTGTTGACTCGTAAGGCTCCTTGTTGACTCGTAAGGCTGCTTGTTGACTCGTAAGGCGCCTTGTTGACTCGAAAGGCTCCTTGTTGACTCGAAAGGCTCCTTGTTGACTCGTAAGGCTTCTTGTTGACTTGAAAGGCTCCTTGTTGACTCGTAAGGCTCCTTGTTTACTCGTAAGGCTCCTTGTTGACTCGAAAGGCTCCTTGTTGACTCGAAAGGCTCCTTGTTGACTCGTAAGGCTGCTTGTTGACTCGTAAGGCACCTTGTTGACTCGTAAGGCTCCTTGTTGATTCGAAAGGCTCCTTGTTGACTCGTAATGCGCCTTGTTGACTCGTAAGGCGCCTTGTTGACTCGTAAGGCTCCTTGTTGACTCGTAAGGCTCCTTGTTGACTCGTATGCGCCTTGTTGACTCGTAAGGCGCCTTGTTGACTCGTAAGGCTCCTTGTTGACTCGTAAGGCTCCTTGTTGACTCGTAAGGCGCCTTGTCGACTCGTAAGGCTCGTTGTTGACTCGTAAAGCTCCTTGTTGACTCGTAAAGCTCCTTGTTGACTCGTAAGGCGCCTTGTTGACATGTAAGGCGCCTTGTTGACTCGTAAGGCGCCTTGTTGACTCGTAAGGCGCCTTGTTGACTCGTAAGGCGCCTTATTGACTCGTAAGGTTCCTTGTTGACTCATAAGGCTCCTTGTTGACTCGTAAGGCTCCTTGTTGACTCGTAAGGCTCCTTGTTGACTCGTAAGGCTTCTTGTTGACTCGAAAGGCTCCTTGTTGACTCGTAAGGCTCCTTGTTTACTCGTAAGGCTCCTTGTTGACTCGAAAGGCTCCTTGTTGACTCGAAGGTTCCTTGTTGACTCGTAAGGCTGCTTGTTGACTCGTAAGGCACGTTGTTGACTCGTAAGGCTCCTTGTTGACTCGTAAGGCTCCTTGTTGACTCGTAAGGCTGCTTGTTGACTCGTAAGGCACGTTGTTGACTCGTAATGCGCCTTGTTGTCTCGAAAGGCTCCTTGTTGACTCGTAAGGCGCCTTGTCGACTCGTAAGGCTCCTTGTTGACTCGTAAGGCGCCTTGTTGACTCGTAAGGCTCCTTGTTGACTCGTAAGGCGCCTTGTTGACTCGTAAGGCTGCTTGTTGACTCGTAAGGCTGCTTGTTGACTCGTAAGGCTCCTTGTTGACTCGTAAGGCTGCTTGTTGACTCGTAAGGCTGCTTGTTGACTCGTAAGGCTGCTTGTTGACTCGTAAGGCTCCTTGTTGGCTCGTAAGGCTGCTTGTTGACTCATCAGGCCGCGTTAAGACGCTGGTGGACGCGAGGGTGACCAGTTGTGTCGTTATAGTCTTCTGAAGACTTAAAACATAATTGAAATTCAATTAAGATGTTGAGTGCCGCGGCTGGTTATGTTGGTGGTGTTTATTTCCCAGTGTATTGTGCCCTCCACATGTTGCTTCCCACACACGCAGCCCTGCACGCACACACGCAGCCCTGCACCCAGCCCTGCACGCACACACCTAGCCTTGTACGCAGCCCTGCACGCACACACCTAGCCTTGTACGCACACACAGCCCTGCGCGCACACACGCAGCCCTGCGCGCACCCACGCAGCCCTGCGCGCACCCACGCAGCCCTGCGCGCACCCACGCAGCTCTGCACGCACCCACGCAGCTCTGCACGCACCCACGCAGCCCTGCACGCACCCACGCAGCCCTGCACGCACCCACGCAGCCCTGCACGCACCCACGCAGCCCTGCACGCACCCACGCAGCCCTGCACGCACCCGCGCAGCCCCGCACGCACCCACGCAGCCCTGCACGCACCCACGCAGCCCTGCACGCACCCACGCAGCCCTGCACGCACCCACGCAGCCCTGCACGCACCCACGCAGCCCTGCACGCACCCACGCAGCCCTGCACGCACATATGCAGCCCTGCACGCACATACGCAGCCCTGCACGCACATATGCAGCCATGCACGCACATATGCAGCCCTGCACGCACATATGCAGCCCTGCACGCACATATGCAGCCATGCACGCACATATGCAGCCCTGCACGCACATATGCATACACGCACTCACACATGCAGACACGCAGGCACACACGCACACACGCGTGTGTGCGTGTGTGCGTTCCCTATTGATAAAATCGATAGGGAAGATGTCCTGAGACCTGGAACTTTAAGAACAAGAGGTCATAGATATAAACTAGCTAAACACAGATGCCGAAGAAACGTAAGAAAATTCACTTTCGCAAACAGAGTGGTAGACAGTTGGAACAAGTTAAGTGAGAAGGTGGTGGAGGCCAAGACTGTCAGTAGTTTCAAAGCGTTATATGACAAAGAGTGCTGGGAAGACGGGACACCACGAGCGTAGCTCTCATCCTGTAACTACACTTAGGTAATTACACTTAGGTAATTACACGCACACATGCAGACACGCACGCACACTTGCACCCCAAGCTACTCATAACCACCGGGGAGACATGTTAACCATCTACAAAATTCTCAGGTGATTTGACAGGGTGGACAAAGACAAATTCTTTAGCACGGGTGGAGAGTGAGTGAGTTATCAGAGAAAGTGTCAAGCCATTACGACTGTATAGCACTAACACGGGTGGAACACGAACAAGGGGACACAGGTGGAAACTGAGTACCCAAATGAGCCACAGAGACGTTAGAAAGAAATTTTTCAGTGTCAGAGTAGTTAGTAAATGGCATGCATTAGGCAGTGATGTGGTGGAGGCTGACTCCATACACAGTTTCAAATGTAGATATGATAGAGCCAAGTAGGCTCAGGAATCTGTACACCAGTTGATTGACAGTTGAGAGGCGGGAACAAAGAGCCAGAGCTCAACCCCCGCAAGCACAACTAGGTGAATACTACTACCTCACTAGCCAGTATCTCCTCACCCTGAGCACTGCAGTTGCAGACTGTGTGAGCAGGACCAAGGTCATGACCTCATACACTGCATTATTGAATGTCCAGTCATTAATGCCTTCAGACCTGCCGGTGCAAGTTACCTGCAGCCTTGACACTGCTCTATTATCTCTCTCTCTCTCTCTCTCTCTCTCTCTCTCTCTCGCAACATAGCATCCACTACGGGCTCACCATAGCCCGTGCTACTTGGAACTTCTTGTTCCAGGTAGCGAATCTTTAACAACAACAACTCTCTCGTGTTCTTGATGATGTCCTCATAATGCATTATAGAGTTTACCCGGGCAGGCCACTGGTCGCGTCCCTCGGTATGGCTGACTATTCTTTGTGATGGGAATGTTTTGTTCGTGCCACATAGTTCTTGACACACACAATCTAACCTTTCATATGGCCTCGGTTAGCTGTATAAATGACCAGGTACTATAGTGTCATACAGCTCTTCACACACACCATGTAACCCTTCATACAGTCTAGGGTAGCTACATACATGACCAGGTACCATAGTGTCACACAGCTCTTGACACGAACTGTGTAGTCATTCATATAGTCCAAGGGGAGCTAAATATATGCAGAAGTATCCAAGTACGTACAGAACCCCCCGTTTATAACTCTCAACCTTCCTGTCCTCTTGTGACCTTGTCTGAACCCTCCTCCTCCCACACTACCCCTGGCTACCTCAGCTCTCTCCCTCCACCACCAATAACTCCTATAACCACTTGAATCTTTCTCTAATACCTACTTCTTACCCAAATATTCCTCACTGCCCTATCTTCAAGAGTAAACTAGATTGTTTTCTTCAAAAAGTGCCGGACCAACCGGGTTGTGGCGGATATGTGGGCCTGGGGGCCGCTCCAAGCAACAGCCTGTTGGACCAAACTCTCACAAGTCAAGCCTGGCTTCGGTCCGGGCTTAAGCAGTAGAAGAACTCCCAGAACTCCATCAAGCAGGTCTCTCTCTCCCCCCCCCCCCCACCAACCTACAGCAACACATACAAGGCATGATGCCCTTCCCACTCCCTAAATAGGGCCAGGATTTGTCAGGCATTTACACCTCCACTTACGAAACCTGTACATCTTATTTTGCCAGTTATGTCGTCTTTGATATTTCTTAAACAGTTTATGAGTTTGGAAACTTCACAACCCTAAGTTATTTTGGTTAGAAACAACCTCGTAGTGCTTTGGAGCTCATAAACTGTTTAATAAACGTAAACAAAACCGCCTTGAGTGAGGAAAGATATACAGGTTTCACAAGTTGAGAAGTTATTGGTTGGTAAATCCTGGTTCTGGTAAAAACAATGATTTAGATGTGATGAGAAACGTCAAAGAAATGACGACTGCGGAATGCGAGGCGGGTGTGGGGGACTCAGCGACAGCCAGTAGACTGCATGAGTCTACCACCATGAGTCTACCAGCATGAGAGACTGCAGGCCAACATCAGTAAGTTTAGACTGTATTTCAACATGACTGTATTGCCAACACGATACAGTTTGTTTAAATTAAACAAAAAATGGCAATATAGCAGCAGGACAGTATACCAATATGACAGTACAATATAGTATCATCACGTGATGGTACAATATAGTACCATCACGTGATGGTACACTATAGTACCATCACGTGATGGTACACTATAGTACCATCACGACAGTTTTTACGGTAGAGAGGAAAGGTAGTTATGAAGGGAAAAGCTCTAAGCCATTATGACTTACATGGAAGGGATACGAGGACAAGGAGCTGGGATACGAGGACAAGGAGCTGAGATACGAGGAGAAGGAGCTGAGATACGAGGAGAAGGAGCTGGGATACGAGAACAAGGAGCTGGGACACGAGAACAAGAAGCTGGGATACGAGGACAAGGAGCTGGGATACGAGAACAAGGAGCTGGGATACGAGAACAAGAAGCTGGGATACGAGAACAAGAAGCTGGGATACGAGAACAAGAAGCTGGGATACGAGAACAAGAAGCTGGGATACGAGGACACGGAGCTGGGATACGAGAACAAGGAGCTGGGACACGAGAACAAGAAGCTGGGATACGAGGACAAGGAGCTGGGATACGAGAACAAGGAGCTGGGATACGAGAACAAGAAGCTGGGATACGAGAACAAGAAGCTGGGATACGAGAACAAGAAGCTGGGATACGAGAACAAGAAGCTGGGATACGAGGACACGGAGCTGGGATACGAGAACAAGGAGCTGGGATACGAGAACAAGAAGCTGGGACACGAGAACAAGAAGCTGGGACACGAGAACAAGAAGCTGGGATACGAGAACAAGGAGCTGGGATACGAGGACAAGGAGCTGGGATACGAGGACAAGGAACTGGGATACGAGAACAAGGAACTGGGATACGAGAACAAGGAACTGGGATACAAGGACAAGGAGCTGGGATACGAGGACAAGGAACTGGGATACAAGGACAAGGAGCTGGGATACGAGGACAAGGAACTGGGATACGAGAACAAGGAACTGGGATACGAGAACAAGGAACTGGGATACAAGGACAAGGAGCTGGGGTACGAGGACAAGGAACTGGGATACGAGAACAAGGAACTGGGATACGAGAACAAGGAACTGGGATACAAGGACAAGGAGCTGGGATACGAGGACAAGGAACTGGGATACAAGGACAAGGAGCTGGGATACGAGGACAAGGAACTGGGATACGAGAACAAGGAACTGGGATACGAGAACAAGGAACTGGGATACAAGGACAAGGAGCTGGGGTACGAGGACAAGGAACTGGGATACGAGAACAAGGAACTGGGATACGAGAACAAGGAACTGGGATACAAGGACAAGGAGCTGGGATACGAGGACAAGGAACTGGGATACGAGAACAAGGAACTGGGATACGAGGACAAGGAGCTGGGATACGAGAACAAGGAGCTGGGATACGAGGACAAGGAACTGGGATATGAAGACGGCGGGAAGGAACAGGGCACAACTACTTGGATCTTCGAGGCTCGAACCTCGAGCCTAAAAAAGTACGAGGCTATCGCTGTACTGACCAATCGAAGTGGTAGTAAATATTTAAGACACGGCACATTTAGTTCGTGAGGCATTGCCTTAGATGACAACAGTTGGACAATCGGAGCCAAGGAGCTGAGGCTCGATCGTTCAGGAACCAAATTCAGTTTGAGTTATTTTTAATTTGGTTCTGTATGTTAAAATTAAATTGAGGTCCAACTACAATGACATTTTAACAGTGCGTCGTTAAGCAGGCGATGAGTCACAATAACGTGGCTAAAGTAAGTTGACTTAGTCTAAGTCGACTGATTTTCAATCGACTTGAGAATGGTCCAGGACGGACCGAAACGTCGTCATCGTCCCTTCACCTTCTAGTGTGTGGTCTGGTCAACGTGCGTCGTTAATATTACCTTAAAGTATGGGCGTTGTGCCGTGAGCAGCATATGCTCAGTATGTACATGAGCAGGTCGGGTGTAATTACATAGTGTGTGTCCTGGACATGATAATTTATTGATATATAAATTGGGCAAATATGGGCATAGTACTGCTTGTGCCAGGAATATATAGCTGCTTGTGTTCAGGTACAAGACGGCCGTGTCCTCGGGGTCTTGGGTGTTGTACCAGTCTCTAGGGGGCTCTAGAGGATGGCTGGAGGCTCTAGGGACGGCTGGAGGCTCTAGGGGACGGCTGGAGGCTCTAGGGGCTCTAGGGGACGGCTGGAGGCTTTAGGGGACGGCTGGAGGCTCTAGGGGACGGCTGGAGGCTCTAGGGACTCTAGCGGACGGCTGGAGGCTCTATTGGTTCTAGGGGATGGCTGGAGGCTCTGGGAACTCTAAGGGGACGACTGGAGGCTCTAGGGCTCTAGGGGCTCTAGGGGACGGCTGGAGGCTCTAGGAGGCTCTAGGGGGACGGCTGGAGACTCCAGGGGGCTCTAGGGGACGGCTGGAGGCTCTAGGGGACGGCTGGAGGCTCTGGGGACGACTGGAGGCTCTAGGGGCCGGCTGGAGGCTCTAGGGGACGGCTAGAGGCTCTAGGGGCTCTAGGGGACGGGTGAGGCTCTAGGGATCTAGGGGACGGCTGGAGGCTCTAGGGGACGGGTGGAGGCTCTAGGGGATCTAGGGGACGGCTGGAGGCTCTAGGGGACGGCTGGAGGCTCTAGGAGGTGGGTTGGAGGTTCTGGGGGGAAGGGGTTGGAGGTTCTAGCAGGGACGGCTTGATGTTCTAGGAGTAAGGATTTAAGGTTCGAGTGAGACAAGGGTGTAGTGGAAGGAGCATTATATATTACACACATCACAATAGCGTGATGCATCAAATGAAACATCCGCAAGGGCCGTGACCCTTGTGGACCCTCCTTGTTCAGGGTCCCTTGTGGACCCTTGTGGACCCTCCTTGTTCAGGGACCTTGTGGACCCTCCTTGTTCAGGGACCTTTGTGACCCTCCTTGTTCAGGGCCCCTTGTGGACCCTCCTTGTTCAGGGACCCTTGTGGACCCTCCTTGTTCAGGGACCCTTGTGGACCCTCCTTGTTCAGAGCCCCTTGTGGACCCTCCTTGTTCAGGGCCCCTTGTGGACCCTCCTNCACCAGACTAGTCCCAGAGTTGAGAGGTATGAGTTATGAGGAAAGACTAATGGATCTGACTTCACGCTGCTGGATGGCAGAAATGGCAAGGAAGACATTATCACAACATTTACCTGAAAAAAAACAGAAACAGAACAAGCTATTTAGCACGGGAACACAGGGGGAAACTTGAGTTCCAAATGACCCACAAATATAATGTAAGTTTTTCAGTGTCGGAGTAGATAACGAATAGAATGCCTAGGAAGTGCTACAGTGTGGGGGGGGGGGAGACTCCATAGGCAGTTTCTAATAAAAATATGAGAGTTCAATTAATTCGGGAACCGTAGACAAATTCTCAATGATAAAAGGAGAAAGTTGGGAGTGGACATAACCCACGCTCTGATGCCAGGAGTCCACATTAGCAGAATAACACAGCTGCATATGACATACTGGTCAACATCACTGTAGCTTCAGGAACTTGGACTAAGGCGTTTCCGGGCCCTATATCCAGCGAAGGTGAGACCCACTCTGGAATATGCATCCCAGCATGGAACCCTTACCTGATAAAGGACAAGGAGAAACTAGAAAAGGTGCAAAGATATGCAACGAGGACTAGTTCTGAGCTGAGGGGATTGAGCTACGAGGAAGACGGAGAGATGGACCTTACCACTGGGGGAAAAAGGATTTTTTTTTTTTAATTATTTTCTACCACAGACGTGGCCACACATTTACAATGCTAACCAGCATATAAATTTTCTTCTGTCCTCCATGGACAGGGTTAGAGATGTGTTAAACATATAGTTCAAGGGTTTATTGAACAATCAAACCACAGGTGATTCGGTGCTTTTAAAATGCTAAGCTAACCTACATACGTAAATACATAGATACACAGATTTACGTATGCCCTACATAAAGTGTTCGATGTGTCTTTTACATAGTGTCATTAATGTGCATTTACAAAGGTGAAATGTAATTCTGATCAGCTTCCATAATACTTTATACACATACATATACATACAAACACACATATAATAACATATACACATATATACACACACACATGCATTCACATACATTTGTCTCTTTTACTCTGACAGGGTGAGATAGCTGATAGAGAAACTAGTGTGCAATTAAGCACTTAATCACTGAAGGTGATGAAGGTGCTTTTACAAGCTCAGGTTATATAGTTACATCAATACATACATTGTATAATTGATACATTACATGGTTAATCTTGGGTACAAGTCCAATATATCATCAAGTGTTCCAGTACTCATATAGTAATTACACAGTTCAGCATACCTTAGCCCAGGAGGGCGAAAGTCAGTCAATATGGGACATTCTACAATATAATGTTCAAGAGAGTGCATGTTTTCTCTTTCACAAAGTGACACATTGTGTACTCGACATTTGGTTTTGAGAAAGCTGCCAGATACGTCTATATCCCAGGCGTATTCTGGCCACTATAACATCACATTGCCGGGTTCTGTTCTATTAGTCCCATATGTGAATGTCTCCTCACGATATCTATCATAATATTTAATGCTACAACTTTCAGGTCTTTGTGAATTTGTTAGGTCGGTGAGATCTTCATTAGATATTTGTTTAAGTATTCTCTTTGTCACTGCTAATGAAACACCCATATCAATTTCTACCACTGGTTTCTACAGGCTGTCTTTGCAAGCATATCAACAGTGTCATGCCTTGAGATGCCAACATGTGATGGTATCCATAGGAATTTAATTTCAAATCTGTTTTCTTTAGCAGCTAAAACATTCATTCGAATATCACTGACTATTTTCTGGGTGTCACTACTATGTGCGTTCAATGCCAGGAGTGCACTCTGCGAGTCACAGTATATAAGTCCACTGCCTTTGTCTTTTAAAAATTCAGTGGCAAGGTATATGCCTGCAAGTTCGGTTTGAGTTGTACTTGCCCAGTCATTGACGCGCTTCATTGCTGTATGTACGAGAGAAGATTGTTCAAATATATTACATGCACATCCGGTACATCGTCCACCTTCTTCTACAGAGCCGTCGGTATAGCACTGATACACATCGTTACCCATACTCTGAGTACTTTCAGTGATGCTTTTCAGTGTTAACTGTTTTATAATGTAGAGTGCACACTATCTTTCTTGGGCGCATTTACAAAATCAACTGATAGATCCCAGTTATCCCATGAAGTAATTGGTTGATTAATCATTAATTGAGTTGGGTACATATTTAATATTTTGATGGAGTTGGCTACCTTGTAGAACCAAAATACATAATCAGATTTCGTTCTTCTTCTATAGACCTCAGGTGAGATCAGCATATTAGAAAGTTTAGCTTGAAACTTCTTGTGTTGTCGAGATCTACGCAATGCCTTCACGCCGAAAATTGTGCTAATAGACAAAATTCTCTCACTTATGGTAGGTAATTTTAACTCTGCTCTCATATTAACTATTCTCGTGGACTTTGGAGCCCCAAGGATGAGACGCATAGCTTCATTTTACAAGGTTTCAAGAGATTTCAGCTCTTTGTCAGTATACAGTGTGAGATGTACAGCATTGTAGTCAATCACAGAGCGTATAAATGATACATAAAACATTCTAGCAAGGTTCATGTTAATTCCATGATTGACACCAACAAGGACCCGCAAGGAATGATAGGGTGAGGCATGATAACAACATATAAGCTCCTTAATAATATTGGTTGACATTGAACAACTTTCCGACACCAACCTAACTGCCCCTTAAGAGAAACTGACAAAGTAGACAACAGCGTTGTTTACAGCCAGGAACTGTAGAACGAGAGGTCATAGATGGAAACTGGAGACGCAAATATATCATAGAGACATCAGGAAGATCTTTCTCAATGTTAAGAGATATCAATAAATAGAATATGTTAGATGCAGAAGTCGTTGAAGCAAATTCGATTCAAAATTTTTAAATGTAAATCTGATACAAGCAAGAGAAATGATTCATTGCCTTAATCAAAGAACGTTGGGCAGGCGGGGCTAGAAGCCTAGCTCGATCCTGCAAGCACATCTAGGCGAGTACACACACACTATACCGAAGATAGAAGAGAAAGTGGTGATATGATCACTATATACAAAATGGGGAAAAAAGGAATCGACAAAATTGACAAAGAAGAATTCTTTAAATCTACATCTGAACGAACAAGAGGTCATAGACTCAAGCTAAGGAAACAAACCTACCGAAAAAAACATTAGAAAATTCTCTTTTTGCAAACAGAGTGGTAGACGGTTGGAACAATTTAAGTGAGAATGTGGTGTTTGCCCGAACCGTCAGTAGTTAAAGCGTCATATGACAAAGAGTGCTGGGAAGACGGGACACTACAAGCGTAGCTCTCATCCTGTACCTACACTTAGGCGCGCGGGGGGGGGGGGGGGGGGCCTCGCGGCAGAGTGATAGCGCTCTAGGGCCATAGTCCCTAGATAATATGGTTTTCCATAGTTTTCATTCACTATTGCAGGGCTGGAATCTTCACCATTCCTAGTTAATAAATCATTAACCATTTTATCCACTGCATTTTGAAATGTTTTTCGTTTTTTAGCAAGTAGAAAATTAAATGATTAATGGTTCTATAATTCCGGTGATAGATCTTAATGGGTGCTTTGTAGGTACAATGGGTCGTAATGGGGTTCATAAATGTCCTGGGAGATTGATTTAGCTGCGTACTGCGGCGGTGTTGTCCGGGGCGCGGGCCTCAGCTGCTGCTGGATTAAAGAAACATTATTTGAATCCCCCGAAGTCAAGGGCCGGGACTCGTCAAGCATTTACGCAACCACTGACGAAACCTGTACATCTGTCTTCATTCACGACGGCTGTGTTTACATTTATTTATACGTTCACGAGCTTGGAAACTTCACAACCCGAGCTTATTATTGTTATAAACAACCTCGGGGGTGCATCCGGACCTCATACACATTTTAATATATGTAAACAAAGCCGCCTTGATTGAGGAAAGATGTACAGGTTTCGTAAGTAATTGCGTTAATGTTTGATGAATTATGGCCCAAAACGTCATCGGTAAAAAGTTTCTTGTATGGAAAGTAAATGTCAAAATAAAAAAATCATTATTACAAACGATTTGCACATAAATGACCGTAGGTTTAATTAATTTTACAAAGGAAGATTTAAAGATTTAGCCGATGCCACAAGAGTCGAGTTTAGCATTCTCCTGAGCGGGTAATGACGTCAGTAATCCAATTAGCAGTGTTGCCGTCATCACATTAGTTCCTTCGCAACCTGCCTGTTAATGATCGTACAGGCCACTGGATGGACGGTGCCTCCTCCAGGCCCTTCACCGGGGTTCTTGCTGCCTCTTCGCCTCCATGGTTCTTCGTACCGCTTCGCCAGGGCCTCTCTCTGGTTCTTGCTGCCTCTTCGTCTCCACGGTCCTTCGTACCGCTTCGCCAGAGCCCCTCTCTGGTTCTTGTTGCCTCTTCGTCTCCATGGTCCTTCGTACCGCTTCGCCAGGGCCTCTCTCTGGTTCTTGCTGCCTCTTTGTCTCCATGGTCCTTCGTACCGCTTCGCCAGGGCCTCTCCGCTGCCTCTTCGTCAGGACTGCGACAGGGAATTTAAAGGTTCTTATTAGATCCGTCGCTGAATCCTCATCATATCTACACAATATAACCAAGTCTTAACACGGCTCTGAGTCTCCTCGACGTTATCATTAGGTTATCACTGCCACCAAACAAAGTCCCGACCGGGGCCAGTATTCATCAACCATTTACGCAACCACTTACGAAGCCTGTACGTCTTTCCTCAATCATGGCGGCTTTGTTTACATCTGCTAAACGGGTTATACGAGCTGTGAGACTTCACAACCCAAGGTTGTTGTAAACCACTTCGAAGTGCTTCGGAGCTCGTAAACTCTTTCAACAATTGCAGGCTAAGCAGTCATGATTGTTGAAAGATGTACAGGTTTCGTAAGTGGTTGAGTAAATGCTTGACTGAGTTGTGGCCCTCATGGTCGTCTTCAGGGTGTGCGTGTGTCATATTCTTAGCGAGTCTCTCACTTTAGAATATTCGTCCTGGTTCTTGATATATTTTGTTCATCCAGGTCACCACTATATTATGCCCTCACCAGGTCATTCCTCACCAAATTCTTTCTTTCCAGGTCACCCTTGACCAGGTCACCCTTGACCAGGTCACCCTTGACCAGGTCACCCTTGACCAGGTCACCCTTGACCAGGTCACCGTTCACCAGCTTCCTCCCTCACCAGGTCCTCGCTATATCTTAGCCACTCCCTCACCAGGTCACACACTCACCAGGTCCCCCCCCCCCCCGCCAATATCATGCCCTCACCCCTGACCTGGAAGGGCCATATACCGACTGCACACTGTTGATTACCAGCGCTAATGGCCGTCTCTGATTGGTCGACTAAATTCGCGGTTGTCCCCGCTCTGGGTACTAAAGAGGCTCCGGCAGTTTTTTGGTATTCGGGAAACTGTTGCTCGAGTTGTGTGTCTCACTCATAAGGCTCCTTCTTGACTCATAATGGTCCTTGATGATTTTTTAAAGCTCCTTAGTGACTCGTAAAGCCCCATGCTGTCTCGTAAGGCTGCTTGTTGACTCGTAAGGCTGCTTGTTGACTTGTAAGGCTGCTTGTTGACTCGTAAGGCTCCTTGTTGACTCGTAAGGCTCCTTGTTGACTCGTAAGGCTCCTTGTTGCCTCGTAAGGCTGCTTGTTGACTCGTAAGGTGCCTTGTTGACTCGTAAGGCGCCTTGTTGAATCATAAGGCGCCTTGTTGACTCGTAAGGTGCCTTGTTGACTCGTAAGGCGCCTTGTTGACTCGTAAGGCTGCTTGTTGACTCGTAAGGCTGCTTGTTGACTCGTAAGGCTACTTGTTGACTCGTAAGGCTGCTTGTTGACTCGTAAGGCGCCTTGTTGACTCGTAAGGCTGCTTGTTGACTCGTAAGGCTGCTTGTTGACTCGTAAGGCTACTTATTGACTCGTAAGGCATCTTGTTGACTCGTAAGGCATCTTGTTGACTCATAAGGCATCTTGTTGACTCGTAAGGCTGCTTGTTGACTCGTAAGGCTGCTTGTTGACTCGTAAGACTGCTTGTTGACTCGTAAGGCTCCTTGTTGACTCGTAACGCTGATTGTTGACTCGTAAGGCTGATTGTTGACTCGTAAGGCTCCTTGTTGACTCGTAAGGCTCCTTGTTGACTCGTAAGGCTCCTTGCTGACTTGTAAGGCGCCTTCTTGACTCGTAAGGCGTCTTGTTGACTCATAAGGCGCCTTGTTGACTCGTAAGGCTGCTTGTTGACTCGTAAGGCTCCTTGTTGACTCGTAAGGCTCCTTGTTGACTCGTAAGGCGTCTTGTTGACTCGTAAGGTTGCTTGTTGACTTGTAAGGCGCCTTGTTGACTCAGAAGGCTGCATGTTGACTCGTAAGGCTCCTTGTTGACTCGTAAGGCTCCTTGTTGACTCGTAAGGCGTCTTGTTGACTCGTAAGGCTGCTTGTTGACTCGTAAGGCGCCTTGTTGACTCGTAAGGCTGCTTGTTGACTCGTAAGGCGCCTTGTTGACTCGTAAGGCGCCTTGTTGACTCGTAAGGCTGCTTGTTGACTTGTAAGGTGCCTTGTTGACTCGTAAGGCTCCTTGTTGACTCGTAAGGCTCCTTGTTGACTCGTAAGGCTCCTTATTGACTTGTAAGGCTGCTTGTTGACTCGTAAGGCGCCTTGACTCGTAAGGCTCCTTGTTGACTCATAAGGCGCCTTGTTGACTCGTAAGGCTCCTTGTTGACTCGTAAGGCGCCTTGTTGACTCGTAAGGCTCATAATTGACTCGTAAGGCGCCTTGTTGACTCGTAAGGCGCCTTGTTGACTCGTAAGGCGCCTTGTTGACTCGTAAGGCGCCTTGTTGACTCGTAAGGTGCCTTGTTGACTCGTAAGGCGCCTTGTTGACTCGTAAGGTGCCTTGTTGACTCGTAGAGTGCCTTGTTGACTCGTAAGGCGCCTTGTTGACTCGTAAGGCGCCTTGTTGACTCGTAAGGCGCCTTGTTGACTCGTAAGGCACCTTGTTGACTCGTAAGGTGCCTTGTTGACTCGTAAGGCGCCTTGTTGACTCGTAAGGCGCCTTGTTGACTCGTAAGGTGCCTTGTTGACTCGTAAGGCGCCTTGTTGACTCGTAAGGCGCCTTGTTGACTCGTAGAGTGCCTTGTTGACTCGTAAGGCGCCTTGTTGACTCGTAAGGCGCCTTGTTGACTCGTAAGGCGCCTTGTTGACTCGTAAGGCGCCTTGTTGACTCGTAAGGCGCCTTGTTGACTCGTAAGGCGCCTTGTCGACTCGTAAGGCTCCTTGTTGACTCGTAAGGCGCCTTGTTGACTCGTAACGCTCCTTGTTGAGTCGTAAGGCTCCTTGTTGACTCGTAAGGCTCTTGTTGACTCGTAAGGCTCCTTGTTGACTCGTAAGGCTCCTTGTTGACTCGTAAGGCGCCTTGTTGACTCGTAAGGCGCCTTGTTTACTTGTAAGGCTCCTTGTTGACTCGTAAGGCGCCTTGTTGACTCGTAAGGCGCCTTGTTGACTCGTAAGGTGCCTTGTTGACTCGTAAGGCGCCTTGTTGACTCGTAAGGCGCCTTGTTGACTCGTAAGGCGCCTTGTTTACTTGTAAGGCTCCTTGTTGACTCGTAAGGCGCCTTGTTGACTCGTAAGGCGCCTTGTTGACTCGTAAGGCGCCTTATTGACTCGTAAGGCGCCTTGTTGACTCGTATGGCTGCTTGTTGACTCGTAAGGCTGCTTGTTGACTCGTAATGCGCCTTGTTGACTCATAAGGCTCATTGTTGACTCGTAAGGCACCTTGTTGACTCGTAAGGCTCCTTGTTGACTCGTATAGCTGCTTGTTGACTCGTAAGGCGCCTTGTTGACTCGTAAAGCTCCTTGTTGAGTCGTAAGGCTCCTTGTTGACTCGTAAGGTGCCTTGTTGACTCGTAAGGCTCCTTGTTGACTCGTAAGGCTGCTTGTTGACTCGTAAGGCTCCTTGTTGACTCGTAAGGCTCCTTGTTGACTCGTAAGGTGCCTTGTTGACTCGTAAGGCTGCTTGTTGACTCGTAAGGCTGCTTGTTGACTCGTAAGGCTCCTTGTTGACTCGTAAGGCTGCTTGTTGACTCGTAAGGCTCCTTGTTGACTCGTAAGGCTCCTTGTTGACTCGTAAGGCTGCTTGTTGACTCATAAGGCTCCTTGTTGACTTGTAAGGCTCCTTGTTGACTCGTAAGGCTGCTTGTTGACTCGTAAGGCTCCTTGTTGACTCGTAAGGCTCCTTGTTGACTCGTAAGGCTGCTTGTTGACTCGTAAGGCTCCTTGTTGACTCGTAAGGCTCCTTGTTGACTCGTAAGGCTCCTTGTTGACTCGTAAGGCTGCTTGTTGACTCGTAAGGCTCCTTGTTGACTCGTAAGACTGCTTGTTGACTCACCAGGCCGCGTTAAGACGCTGGTGGACGCGAGGGTGACCAGTTGTGTCGTTATAGTCTTCTGAAGACTTAAAACATAATTGAAATTCAATTAAGATGTTGAGTGCCGCGGCTGGTTATGTTGGTGGCGTTTATTTCCAGTGTATTGTGCCCTCCACATGTTGCTTCCCACACACGCAGCCCTGCACGCACCCACGCAATCCTGCACCCAGCCCTGCACGCACACACCTAGCCTTGTACGCACACACAGCCCTGCACGCACCCACGCAGCCCTGCGCGCACCCACGCAGCCCTGCACGCACCCACGCAGCCCTGCACGCACCCACGCAGCCCTGCACGCACCCACGCAGCCCTGCACGCACCCACGCAGCCCTGCACGCACCCACGCAGCCCTGCACGCACCCACGCAGCCCTGCACGCACCCACGCAGCCCTGCACGCACCCACGCAGCCCTGCACGCACCCACGCAGCCCTGCACGCACCCACGCAGCCCTGCACGCACCCACGCAGCCCTGCACGCACCCACGCAGCCCTGCACGCACCCACGCAGCCCTGCACGCACCCACGCAGCCCTGCACGCACCCACGCAGCCCTGCACGCACCCACGCAGCCCTGCACGCACCCACGCAGCCCTGCACGCACATACGCAGCCCTGCACGCACACACGCAGCCCTGCACGCACACACGCAGCCCTGCACGCACACACGCAGCCCTGCACGCACCCACGCAGCCCTGCACGCACCCACGCAGCCCTGCACGCACCCACGCAGCCCTGCACGCACCCACGCAGCCCTGCACGCACCACGCAGCCCTGCACGCACCCACGCAGCCCTGCACGCACCCACGCAGCCCTGCACGCACCCACGCAGCCCTGCACGCACCCACGCAGCCCTGCACGCACCCACGCAGCCCTGCACGCACCCACGCAGCCCTGCACGCACACACGCAGCCCTGCACGCACCCACGCAACCCTGCACCCAGCCCCGCACGCACCCACGCAGCCCTGCACGCACCCACGCAGCCCTGCACGCACCCACGCAGCCCTGCACGCACATACGCAGCCCTGCACGCACACACGCAGCCCTGCATGCACACACGCAGCCCTGCACGCACACACGCAGCCCTGCACGCACCCACGCACCCACGCAGCCCTGCACGCACCCACGCAGCCCTGCACGCACATACGCAGCCCTGCACGCACACACGCAGCCCTGCACGCACACACGCAGCCCTGCACGCACACACGCAGCCCTGCAGCCCTGCACGCACCCACGCAACCCTGCACCCAGCCCTGCACGCACACACGCAGCCCTGCACGCACCCACGCAGCCCTGCACGCACCCACGCAGCCCTGCACGCACCCACGCAGCCCTGCACGCACCCACGCAGCCCTGCACGCACCACGCAGCCCTGCACGCACCCACGCAGCCCTGCACGCACCCACGCAGCCCTGCACGCACCCACGCAGCCCTGCACGCACCCACGCAGCCCTGCACGCACCCACGCAGCCCTGCACGCACCCACGCAGCCCTGCACGGACCTACGCAGCCCTGCACGCACCCACGCAGCCCTGCACGCACCCACGCAGCCCTGTACGCACCCACGCAGCCCTGCACGCACCCACGAACCCCTGCACGCACCCACGCACCCTGCACGCACCCTCGCACCCTGCACGCACCCACGCACCCCTGCACGCACCCTCGCACCCCTGCACCCCTGCACGCACCCACGCACCCCTGCACGCACCCACGCACCCCTGCACGCACCCACGCAGCCCTGCACGCACCCACGCAGCCCTGCACGCACATACGCAGCCCTGCACGCACATATGCAGCCCTGCACGCACATACGCAGCCCTGCACGCACATACGCAGCCCTGCACGCACATATGCAGCCCTGCACGCACATATGCAGCCCTGCACGCACATATGCAGCCCTGCACGCACATATGCATACTCGCACTCACACATGCAGACACGCACGCACACACGCAGACACGCACGCACACATGCAAACACGCGCACACATATGCATACACGCACGCACACTTGCACCCCAAGCTACTCATAACCACCGGGGAGACATGTTAACCATCTACAAAATTCTCAGGTGATTTGACAGGGTGGACAAAGACAAATTCTTTAGCACGGGTGGAGAGTGAGTGAGTTATCAGGGAAAGTGTCAAGCCATTACGACTGTATAGAACTAACACGGGTGGAACACGAACAAGGGGACACAGGTGGAAACAGAGTACCCAAATGAGCCACAGAGACGTTAGAAATAAATTTTTTCAGTGTCAGAGTAGTAGTAAATGGCATGCATTAGGCAGTGATGTGGGTGAGGCTGACTCAGTACACAGTTTCAAATGTAGATATGATAGAGCCAGTAGGCTCAGGAATCTGTACACCAGGTGATTGACAGTTGAGAGGCGGGAACAACGAGCCAGACTCAACCCCCGCAAGCACAACTAGGTGAGTACTACTACCTCACTAGCCAGTTTCTCCTCACCCTGAGCACTGCAGGTGCAGACTGTGTGAGCAGGACAAGGTCATGACCTCATACACGCATTATTGAATGTCCGTCATTAATGCCTTCAGACCTGCCGGTGCAAGTTACCTGCAGCCTTGACACTGCTCTATTATCTCTCTCTCTCTCTCTCTCTCNGTGCTTGGGGTATTATATGGTTTGGTTAGGACAGTGATATTGAAACCTGGGACTCGGGTTCGATCCCATGGTGTGGCCTCATCATGGTCTAGTCGGTAGTGCGTGGGTCTGGAGGATGCATGAACGCGGGTTCGATCCCATCATGTGGCCTATCATCAGTTTTTTTTTTGTTTATTATCTGTACTTACCTGAAGGAAGATATGGGAGAGAAAGTAGGGGTTGGGAAGAGAATGGGTGGATGAGAGGTGGGGGCAAGGATGAGGGAATAAGGCAGGAGGAGAAGGAATGAGAGCAGCAAAAAACTAATTATACAAGAATTCTTCCCACAACCTTCTTAAGGAAATCAGGATTCATTGCTGGACCTGCCCCCCCCCCTGCCGGTGTCATGTTCCCCTGTCATTGTCCAGTCTCCCCGTGCCCTGTCCGCCCATCATCACACAGTCCGCCCATCATCACACAGTCCGACCATCATCACACAGTCCGACCATCATCTCACAGTCCGCCCATCATCTCACAGTCCACCCATCATCATACAGTCCACCCATCATCATACAGTCCACCCATCATCTCACAGTCCACCCATCATCATACAGTCCACCCATCATCATACAGTCCACCCATCATCTCACAGTCCACCCATCATCTCACAGTCCGCCCATCATCTCACAGTACGCCCATCATCTCACAGTACGCCCATCATCTCACAGTCCGCCCATCATCTCACAGTCCGCCCATCATCTCACAGTCCGCCCATCATCTCACAGTCCGACCATCATCATACAGTCCACCCATCATCTCACAGTCCGCCCATCATCTCACAGTCCGCCCATCATCACACAGTCCGACCATCATCTCACAGTCCACCCATCATCATACAGTCCGCCCATCATCATACAGTCCACCCATCATCACACAGTCCGCCCATCATCTCACAGTACGCCCATCATCTCACAGTCCGCCCATCATCTCCCAGTCCGCCCATCATCTCACAGTCCGCCCATCATCACACAGTCCGCCCATCATCACACAGTCCGCCCATCATCTCACAGTCCGCCCATCATCTCACAGTCCGCCCATCATCTCACAGTCCGCCCATCATCTCACAGTCCGCCCATCATCTCACAGTCCGCCCATCATCTCACAGTCCGCCCATCATCTCACAGTCCGCCCATCATCATACAGTCCGCCCATCATCACACAGTCCGCCCATCATCTCACAGTCCGCCCATCATCTCACAGTCCGCCCATCATCTCACAGTCCGCCCATCATCATACAGTCCGCCCATCATCACACAGTCCGCCCATCATCTCACAGTCCGCCCATCATCTCACAGTCCGCCCATCATCTCACAGTCCGCCCATCATCTCACAGTCCGCCCATCATCTCACAGTCCGCCCATCATCTCACATTCCGCCCATCATCTCACAGTCCGCCCATCATCTCACAGTCCGCCCATCATCTCACAGTACGCCCATCATCTCACAGTCCGCCCATCATCTCACAGTCCGCCCATCATCTCACTGTCCGCCCATCATCTCACAGTCCGCCCATCATCACACAGTCCGCCCATCATCTCACAGTCCGCCCATCATCACACAGTCCGCCCATCATCACACAGTCCGCCCATCATCACACAGTCCGCCCATCATCACACAGTGCGCCCATCATCACACAGTCCGCCCATCATCACACAGTCCGCCCATCATCACACAGTCCGCCCATCATCACACAGTCCGCCCATCATCACACAGTCCGACCATCATCACACAGTCCGCCCATCATCACACAGTCCGACCATCATCACACAGTCCGACCATCATCAGACAGTCCGACCATCATCACACAGTCCGCCCATCATCACACAGTCCGCCCATCATCACACAGTCCGCCCATCATCACACAGTCCGCCCATCATCACACAGTCCGACCATCATCACACAGTCCGACCATCATCACACAGTCCGACCATCATCACACAGTCCGCCCATCATCACACAGTCCGCCCATCATCACACAGTCCGCCCATCATCACACAGTCCGCCCATCATCACACAGTCCGCCCATCATCACACAGTCCGCCCATCATCACACAGTCCGCCCATCATCACACAGTCCGACCATCATCACACAGTCCGACCATCATCACACAGTCCGACCATCATCAGACAGTCCGCCCATCATCACACAGTCCGACCATCATCACACAGTCCGACCATCATCACACAGTCCGACCATCATCAGACAGTCCGCCCATCATCACACAGTCCGCCCATCATCACACAGTCCGCCCATCATCACACAGTCCGCCCATCATCACACAGTCCGACCATCATCACACAGTCCGCCCATCATCGCACAGTCCGCCCATCATCTCACAGTCCGCCCATCATCACACAGTCCGCCCATCATCTCACAGTCCGCCCATCATCGCACAGTCCGCCCATCATCGCACAGTCCGCCCATCATCGCACAGTCCGCCCATCATCGCACAGTCCGCCCATCATCTCACAGTCCGCCCATCATCTCACAGTCCGCCCATCATCTCCCAGTCCGCCCATCATCGCACAGTCCGCCCATCATCACCCAGTCCGCCCATCATCTCCCAGTCCGCCCATCATCGCACAGTCCGCCCATCATCTCACAGTCCGCCCATCATCTCCCAGTCCGGCCGTCATCGCACAGTCCGCCCATCATCTCACAGTCCGCCCATCATCTCCCTGTCCGCCCATCATCTCCCAGTCCGCCCATCATCTCACAGTCCGCCCATCATCTCACAGTCCGCCCATCATCTCACAGTCCGCCCATCATCTCACAGTCCGCCCATCATCTCCCAGTCCGCCCATCATCTCCCAGTCCGCCCATCATCACACAGTCCGCCCATCATCACACAGTCCGACCATCATCACACAGTCCGACCATCATCACACAGTCCGACCATCATCACACAGTCCGCTCATCATCACACAGTCCGCTCATCATCACACAGTCCGCTCATCATCACACAGTCCGCTCATCATCACACAGTGATGATGTACATCCGCAAGGTGATGGAGAAGATTGTGAGAAAAAACCTAGTAACACATCTGGAGAGAAGAGACTTCGTGACAACCCATCAACATGGGTTCAGGGAGGGTAAATCTTGCCTTACAGGCTTGATAGAATTCTACGATCAAGTGGCAAAGATTAAGCAAGAAAGAAAAGGATGGGCGGACTGCATTTTTTTGGACTGTCGGAAAGCCTTTGACACAGTACCCCATAAAAGGTTGATGCATAACCTGGAGAGACAGGCAGGTGTAGCTGGTAAGGTGCTCCAGTCGATAAGGGAGTACCTAAGCAATAGGAAGCAAAAAGTTAGAGTGAGGGGTGAGACCTCAGAATGGCGTGAAGTCACCAGTGGAGTCCCACAGGGCTCTGTACTTGGACCTATCCTGTTTCTGATATACGTAAATGATCTCCCAGAGGGTATAGACTCATTCCTCTCAATGTTTGCTGACGACGCCAAAATTATGAGAAGGATTACAACAGAGGAGGACAGCTTGAGGCTTCAAGAAGGCCTCGGCAAGCTGCAGGAATGGTCGAACAAATGGCTGTTAGAGTTTAACCCAAGCAAATGTAATGTAATGAAGATAGGGGTAGGAAGCAGGAGACCAGATACAAGGTATCATTTGGGAGATGAAATACTTCAAGAGTCAGAGAGAGAGAAAGACCTGGTGGTTGATATCACGCCAGACCTGTCCCCTGAAGCTCATATCAAGAGGATAACATCAGCAGCATATGCCAGGTTGGCTAACATAAGAACGACCGTTAGAAACTTGTGTAAGGAATCTTTCAGAACATTATATACCACATATGTCAGACAAATCCTGGAGTATGCGGCTCCAGTATGGAGTCCATATCTAGTCAAGCATAAGACTAAATTGGAAAAGGTTCAAAGGTTTGCCACCAGACTAGAACCCGAGCTGAGAGGTATGAGCTACGAGGAGAGACTACGGGAATTAAACCTCACTTCGCTGGAAGACAGAAGAGTTAGGGGGACATGATCACCACACTCAAGATTCTCAAGGGAATCGACAGGGTTGATAAAGACAGGCTCTTTAACACAAGGGGCACACGCACTAGGGAACACAGGTGGAAACTGAGTGCCCAAATGAGCGACAGAGATGTTAGAAAGAACTTTTTTTAGTGTCAGAGTGGTTGACAAATGGAATGCATTAGGAAGCAATGTGGTGGAGGCTGACTCCATACACAGTTTCAAGTGTAGATATGATAGAGCCCAATAGGCTCAGGAACCTGTACACCTACTGATTGACGGTTGAGAGGCGGGACCAAAGAGCCAGAGCTCAACCCCCACAAGCACAACTTGGTGAGTACAGTCTGCCCATCATCTCACAGTCCACCTAAGCAAGAAATCCTCACCTGAAGAATAAGACAAAAGAACCACCAGTCCAGAGGATTGTTAGGGAACTGGTCCTTGATCTGATTGACTGATTGATGAAGATTGAGCCATACAAGACGTGGCGCGGACATGAATACGTCATAGAATGTTTTGGAGTGACATTTTGGAGGAGTAGGGATCGTTCTGTTACTATTCCGTGTGAACATTTCGTCTATGTCCACTCTGTCAATCCCCCTGAGTACTGTATACGTTGCTATCATATCCCCCCTCTCCCTTCTTTTCTCTAGTGTCATAAGGATCAGTTTCTTAGGCGCTCTTCATACCCCATCCCTCGTAACGCTGGGACGAGTCTCGTTGCAAACTTCTGAACCTTTTCTAGTTCAGTGTGTGTGTGTGTGTGTGTGTGTGTGTGTGTGTGTGTGTGTGTGTGTGTGTGTGTGTGTGTGTGTGTGTGTGTGTGTGTGTACTCACCTAATTGTGCTTGCTGGGGTTGAGCTTTGGCTCTTTGGTCGAATGTGTGTGTGTGTGTGTGTGTGGAGAGAAAAAAATATATAAAAAATATGTTGATTGACAGTTGAGAGGCGGGCCCAAAGAGCCAGAGCTCAATTCCCGCAAGTACAGCTAGGTGACTACGCACAGACACACAACAAATTTGTGTTACAAATGGTGATTTGTAACACTAACTCTAACTCTGGAGACACATTTAAATAGGATAACGAGAGCAGCGTACTCTACGGTAGGAAGTTAAAACATTCAGAAACCTGACTTAAGTAAGGAGGCATTTAGACCACTTTACACTGCCTACGTGAGACCAGTCTTAGAGTCTGCAGCCCCCCATCATGGAGCCACCATAAGAAGCACATAAAGAAACTGGAAAAGGTTCAGAAGTTTTCGACGAGGCTTGTACCAGAATTATTGCTAAATAGGTGGGTATGAAGAGCGACTGAAGGAATTGAACCTGTCGACGCTAGAAAGGAGGAGGCAGCGGGGAGATATGATAGAGATGTATCATATCCTAGGGGAATTGACAGGGTGGAAATAGACGAAATGTTCACACTGAATACCAACTAAACAAGGGGTCATGGGTGGAAGCTGGAAGCTCAGGGAAGTCATAGAGATGTTAGAAGGTTTAGCGTGAGAGTAGTGGGAAAATGAAATGGACTAAAGGAGCAGGTTGTGGCAGCAAATTATTCATAATTTTAAAAGTAGATAATATAGAGAAATATGACAGGAGTCACTGCTTTAAACAACCCGGCAGCTAGAAAGGCGGGATCCAAGAGCCAATGCTCGATCCTGCAGCCACAAATATGTGAGTACACACACCGACTCGGGGTCCCCTACTGTTCCTAATATATGTGAATGACCTACCCGAGGGAGTGAGCCCGTACATGTCAATGTTTGCCGACGACCCAAAGATAATGAGGAATTTAAATACAAAGGAGGACTGCAGCAAGTTACGGGAGGACCTTGACAAACTCCAGGAGTGGTCAGGCAAATGGTTGCTGGGGTTCACTCCCAACAAACGTAGGGTAATGACGATGGGAAAATAGGAAAGGAGACCAGGAGGTAACTACACCGTAAGGAGATTGCTACTAAACGAGTCGAAGAGAGAAAATGATTTGGGAGTGGATATAATTGCAGCATTATCTCCAGGGGTCACACATCAACAGGGTAACATCGGCAGCATA
>WNGS01108995.1:0-11728 GCA_020271785.1 Procambarus virginalis | reverse complement strand
CTTGAATGTATGAGGGAGGCAGCCGCCAACTGACTGTGTAGCGACGTCTCTTGGTGCCTGAACTAACTATATCAGCTTAGTTGTACAGTTGTGGTGAAGAAACATGTAGATACTTACATATAACATCTGTATATAGTGAATAAAAGCAAAAACAGTGTGGTGGGAGGATAATGTGGGCGAGTGAGGTGTTGAGGAGCGAGTGGCTGGCTGGTGTGTGTGCAGTCACTCCTCGTTGCTTTTTGACTCATAATACCAACTTGGTGGTTTGTTATGATGAACAAAACATGCAGATACTTGTATATATATTCGAGTTGAGGGAGCCACTCTCTCCTCAACACCTCACTTGCCCACATTCTCCTTTTTTCTTATCAAAAGTCATTCCCAAGAGGCAGAAAGAGGAGCTCCAGCATATTTCAACAATCCTAAGTATTGTAGTACAGGATGATGATAGTGAGTGGTGTCCCAGAGAACATAAAGGTATAGTGCTTTTGAAAAATAGGTGAGATAACAGGAATGTGCCAAGGGAAGTGAAAAATTGGATGAGAAAAAGTTGCCCTAGTGTTTCCAGTGCAGAGAACAACATTCAAGATGGCCGCCGGCAAGAGGAAATACAAAACAGAGCTTGATTTTGCTGGATTCAGTGAAGAAAGCATTGAGATAACCAGTCTATACAACAAGTTGGTAAAATTAGATACTATAGTGACCTCTCATGTAGAAATAATTAGTAAATTGAAAGAAAGTAATGACCATTTAAATAGCAAAGTTGTATGTCTTGAGGGTGTAGTGAAAGACTTGTGCAAGGATAAGATTCAATTGGAAACAAATTGCAAAGCCATGGAAGAAGAAAATACTCTTAAAAATAGCTTTGGAAGAAGTTAAAGTAAATTTAAACATAAATGACTACAATAGGTTAGGTAAGGAATTTCAACAGGAGAAACAGCTTTTGTCAGCACAGATGGAGGAAGTTACACAGGGAATAGAACAGTGCAAGAAAGATATGCAACTCACTATGCACAAGTGGCCAAGGAGAAGGAAAAAATAGAAGAAGCAGTAAAGGAAGTCAAACACTGCAGCAACCAAGATAAAACAAACATTAGGCTAGAAGTGAGAAAAGAATTGGCATCTAACCCGAAGTTGGTGCAAAACACAGTTGATCGGAGTAAGTCCCTGATCATTTTTGGCTGCAAAGAAAAGGAGATAACATCTAGGTCAGAAAGAGCTGTAGAAGAAGCAAAAGTAGTAGATAAAATTGTTGGCCTCGTGGAAGGTCTTACAACCATAGAGAATGTGTGCGACTACAGGAGAATAGGCAGATATGTAAAAGGGAAAGATCGACCTTTGAGGATCACCCTAAATGGTGCCAAACAGATGGAAGAAGTACTAAGGAATGCTAGAAAATTACAAAGTGATGAGGATGGGAAAGTGTGGTCGTTAAGACGAGATCTTTCAAAAGAAGATAGAGAGAAGCTGAAACTGAACCTCGCCGAGGCAAAACGTTTAAATGAGAGCAGGAATGAAGAAGAAATCAATTCTTTTTTCTACAAAGTGATAGGGGTAGGCAGACCAGTAAAGTGGTACATAAAGGCAAACCAACAAAATCATTAGAGAAAGGGGGAGTGAAAAATAAGAAGAGGGGGAACAAGTTCCTGAAGATTGCATACACCAACATAGATGGAGTAAGATCAAAGATACTGGAGTTAAGTGATATAATACAGCTGCAGACACCAGACATTGTTGCACTCACGGAGACAAAACTTGAAGATGTTATTTTAAATGAGGTCATATTCCCAAGGGGCTACTCAATTTGGAGACGGGACAGAAAAATTAGGAAAGGCGGTGGCGTTGCTGTGCTGGTGAAAGAACACCTAAAGGTGAACGAAATAATGACTGCCAATCCACAAGAAGTTGACATAATAGCACTAGAGATCTGCCATGAGGATGATAAACTAATGATCATAAATGCATATAGTCCACCGCTAAGCAGCACATGGTCAAAGGAGGAGCTAGATAGTAAACGAGAAGGTCTTATAACAATAATGAGAGAGATCATAGCGAGAGCGGATAACGATAGTTCACGACTGTTGATAGTCGGCGACTTCAACTTGAAATCCATAGACTGGGAAGCATATGAAGCTAAAACAGAAGATTTTTGGACCTGTAAATTTGTAGACCTCATCCTGGAAACATTCTTGTATCAACATGTTAAACAAGCTACGAGGATGAGGGAAGGGGACGTTCCCTCCATGCTAGATTTGATATTTACCAGGAAGGAGGAAGAAATATTTGACATTCAGTACCTTCCTCCCTTGGGTAAAAGTGACCATGTCTTTTTGGGAATAAAGTATGCAATGCGTTATAATCTGGAAGAAAATATGAAGGTTGATGCAACTGAAAAACCTGACTTTAGGAGAGGACATTATGGCAACCTTAGAAAATTTTTTAGTGAGTATAATTGGACAGACTTGTTGCTAGGCAAGGAAGTGAATGAGATGTATGTCAAGTTTTGTGAAATATATGATAAAGGCACAAAATTTTTTATACCAAAACAGAGATGCAGAACTAGGAAACAGGATTGGTTCAACTGAAATTGCGAGAGGGCCAGAGACCAAAAGACACAAAAATGGAATCACTACAGGAAGAGACCAAACCCCCAAACATACCAGCGATACAAAGATGCGAGAAACAACTACACGACAGTGAGGAAAGAGGCAGAAAGAAATTTTGAAAAAGGGATTGCAGACAAATGTAAAACAAAACCAGGTCTATTCTATAAACTCATAAACTGTGTGTTTGTACAAAATGAAATCTTCAGAGAACCAGATACAATAAGAATTCTAGAGAACAACATAGAGCACATAGAGGTGTCTAGAGACGAAGTGGAAAAAATGCTCAAGGAGCTAAATAAGAACAAAGCAGTTGGTCCAGATGGAGTTTCACCATGGGTTCTGAGAAAATGTGCACCTGAGCTCAGCATTCCTCTTTAACATATTTTTCAGGCATCCCTGTTTACAGGAGTTGTAGCTTATGTGTGGAAAAAGGCTAACATAGTTCCAGTCTACAAAAGTGGAAGCAGGGAAGACCCCCTTAATTATAGACCGGTCATTGACATGTGACAAGTGTAATAGTCAAAATATTGGAAAAAATAATTAAAACTAAATGGGTAGAACACCTGGAGAGAAATGATATAATATCAGACAGACAGTATGGTTTTCGATCTGGAAGATCCTGTGTATCGAATTTACTCAGTTTCTATGATCGAGCAACAGAGATATTACAGGAAAGAGATGGTTGGGCTGACTGCATCTATCCGGACTTAAAAAAGGCTTTCGACAGAGTTCCACATAAGAGGTTGTTCTGGAAACTGGAAAATATTGGAGGGGTGACAGGTAAGCTTCTAACATGGATGAAAAATTTTCTGACTGATAGAAAAATGAGGGCAGTGATCAGAGGCAATGTATTGGACTGATGAAATGTCACAAGTGGAGTACCACAGGGTTCAGTTCTTGCACCAGTGATGTTTATTGTCTACATAAATGATCTATCAGTTGGTATACAGAATTATATGAAAATGTTTGCTGATGATGCTAAGATAATAGGAAGGATAAGAAACTTAGATGATTGTCATGCCCTTCAAGATGACCTGGACAAAATAAGTATATGGAGCACCACTTGGCAAATGGAATTTAATGTTAATAAATGCCATTTATGGAATGTGGAATAGGAGAACATAGACCTCACACAACCTATATATTAGGTGAGAAATCTTTAAAGAATTCTCATAAAGAAAGAGATCTAGGGGTGGTTCTAGATAGAAAATTATCACCTGAGGACCACATAAAGAATATTGTGCGAGGAGCCTATGCCACGTTTTCTAACTTCAGAATTGCTTTTAAATACATGGATGGCGATATACTAAAGAAATTGTTCACGACTTTTGTTAGGCCAAAGCTAGAATATGCAGCGGTTGTGTGGTGCCCATATCTTAAGAAGCAATTCAACAAACTGGAAAAGGTGCAAAGACATGCTACTAAGTGGCTCCCAGAACTGAAGGGCAAGAGCTACGAGGAGAGGTTAGAGGCATTAAATATGCCAAAACTAGAAGACAGAAGAAAAAGAGGTGATATGATCACTACATACAAAATAGTAACAGGAATTGATAAAATCGATAGGGAAGATTTCCTGAGACCTGGAACTTTAAGAACAAGAGGTCATAGATTTAACCCTCAAACCGCACATATCATATATAAATGATATCAGTGACAAAACCGAAACCGCGCACATCATTTATATATGATTTCGTGTCTAGCGCTATAATTTAAACGCCCCGCCTGGGATAGGGGCAGCTATAGTACAGCCACGACTGATAGTTGCCAGATGCCACCTAGAAAAAAATCCAGCCCAACATTTTTGGGTGTGAGAGCGTCAGTATTGAGCCAGCCACCAAGGCTGGCGCACGCAGCACGAGGTCACAGCACCGCTGTTCAGCTTGTGACCACAGCATCACCTACAAATGCCAAAATATAAGTGATACTGCTATTATTTAGCAGTGATAGTATTACTGAAGCCCCCTGAATTTGATAAAATTGACCAGGATTCTGATAACAGCTTATTTGTGGAGATATTTAGCGCTGTGCTCGATGGAGAGAGGAGTACTGCTGTGGAGGGAGGGTTGTGGGCGTCGTCTTCTGACTGTGTGTGGCCACCATTTATTGACTGCACTCACCATACCAGCTTAGTGGTTCGCTATGGTGAACACAAATGTACATACTTATATATAACGTGTGTATAGTGTGAGATAACAGCGAGAGGAGTAGGTTGGGAGCCGCCATTTTGGTGAGAGAGGAGCGTCGTCTGCACGACTTGTCATGTTGTTTACTGGTGGCCACTATGGTCTTTGGGCACCATACCAGCTTATTTGTACAGGTATGGTGAATAAAACAGGTAGATACTTATATATAATGTGTGTATACAGCGTAATAACACCACAACCAATATTGTTGGAGGAGAAATATTAGTGCGTCTGGCCTTGAGGGCGGCTGCCGATCAGCTGACTGTGGAGTAGCTACGTCTTTGTGCCTTTATTCACCATACAAGCTTAGATGTACAGTTATGGTGAACAAAACATGTAAGTACGTATATATAACGTCTGTGTATAATGAATAAATGCAAAAACAGTATTGTGGGAGGTAAATGAGGGTGAGTGAGGTGGTGTTGAGGGAGGGAGTGGCAGTGAGTGGCTCGCTGGTGTTTGGCAGCCACTCCTCGTTGCTTTTTGACTCACAAGACCAACTTAGTAGTTCGTTATGGTGAACAAAACATGCAGATACTTATATATAACCTGTGTATATAGTGTAACAACTGGAAAACTATTTGTTTATTGTTTTATGAACATAATAATTGAATCACTTATATGCACACCATAATTTTGAGTACAGCGATGGTTCACACGTTTTATAATATAAATATACCACAATTCACTGTATGGAATAATATTACTGCAAAAAAACTAAGAAAAAATCAATCAGAGACATTGAAATAATTAGGAAATAATATATTTGTGGCAACTGCCGTCTGACAGCTCGGGCGGAGTAGACCTCGTCTGGCGAAGGCTCTGCCAACGCCCCTTTTTTGCCACACTTCCCTACCCTACTGCGGCTAAAATATGCCACCTACGATTTTTTTGTTATTTTTTCCGTGATCAGGGAACAAAAATAAACACTTCTATAAGACGAAAGAATTTTTTGGATTTTTTTTTTTTTGTTGCGCCTTGTGGGTGTGAATTCCATTTGGGCCCCTAGCGGTTTGAGGGTTAAACTAGCTAAACACAGATGCCGAAGAAATATAAGAAAATTCACTTTCGCAAACAGAGTGGTAGACGGTTGAAACAAGTTAGGTGAGAAGGTGGTGGAGGCCAAGACCGTCAGTAGTTTCGAAGCGTTATATGACAGAGTGCTGGGAAGACGGGACACCACGAGCGTAGCTTTCATCCTGTAACTACACTTAGGTAATTACTGCCGTGTGTTGTGTTGTGCAGTGGCCAGGAGTACCTCATCAGTGCCAGGGCTGTATGTGCTTAGGGACTTCCTTCCCTAAGCGCCCTGTGAGAACTGCCCCTGCGTGACAGGGTTATCTTCCCTGGGGCGTTCTGGAACTATTCCCGTAAAGGTTCTTGCTGCTCGGCATTTGCCTTGCCCTTGGGGCCAGCTGGGGCTTGGGGGCCTTGTTTGGCCCTGGGTAGGGACTGATATTGTACTGGTTAGGGCGTCAAGGTGTTGCGCGACCTGCCACCTAAGCGGTGACCGGTTCCTGTTGCCTCTGGAGACGGTGTACTTTTGATGGGTTTTTCTTTTGTTTTTATTTTCGTTTTCCTGGTGGGGGTCTGCCTAGTGTGGCTATAGTTCCACTGGTAGTGTTTGGTGGCCCTCTGCTAGGCCCCCGTGATTGTACATGACGCAGGGGTTTTCAGTGCTCTCCTCTACCCTCTTGGTTTGTTTTGGTTTCTTAACTGGTTAGCAACATGTTGCCCGGGCTTCCCGTAGCAGTTAGCCTACGGGCCCTGGAAACCCCTGTCTGGGCTCGGTGGACGATTGAATGTGTCTTCCGGGTTCCAACCCGTCTTGTACGGGATTGTTGGTTGCTGTGCCCTTGTCTCCGGGTGACAGTCGCCACTTTTAGCTCCGTCATGTTGCCTGTTGGGTCACTGACACCTTGACCCGGAGTATTGCGAGAGAGATATTCACTGCTTGTTCTCCAGTGCTCTCCTGATATTACTGTTCAGAGTACAGGCGGCATCTGTGTTGCAAGCTAGGTTAGGTTGCTGCAACACGCTAGGTTGGTTTCCCACTCGGATGCCCCGAGCCCGCCCCGTTTTGGTTAGGTGCTGTTCGCCCCTTTCCCTCCCTGTTCCCGGCTCTGAACCATCTGCGGGTTTCAGGGTTGGGGCCAAGACTCGGGCAGTTTTCGGGGGCTGCCCCGTTCGGGTTGGGGATGGAGGTTTTCGAGCCTGTTCCTCCTGCCAAGGCTTCTGGGTCTTACCAGCAGCCCTTTCTTGCTGCCTTCCCCATGGACTCTGCCTTTTCTTTAAGGGCGGAGGGCTTGGAGGACGGCTCTGCCCTGGGGCCTTTGTTGCTGGTTCCCGGGGCTGTGGGGGATGCCTGCTAGCAGTTCTGGGGCGGTTTGCCCCTGCCTGGGTTTTTTGTTTTGGGCGGAGTTTTTTGCCCATCCAGTCTGCTTGCTTCCCACTTTTTCTGGCGTGTTTTCATATCTTTTGCGTCCGTCACAGCCCTCTGTTCTGGTGGCCATTTTCTTCTGGCGGTTTCCCGGCGTGGCCACCAGGGTGGCGTTGCGGTTTGTTTACATGCGCCTGGGTGTGAGAGCGAGCTTCTTGGGTGAGTTTTTCACCCTTTTTCAGGGATTTTATTCTCCTATTGTCATTTCTTTGCTTTTCTGGTGTTTTCTGCCCATTTCCTGCTCCTCTGAGAACGTTTGAGTGTTGATTTTACACCGGGTTTTCCATTTTGTCTGTTTTGGGTCTGGGACTTTGGGTTTGTGTTCAGTGTCCCTGGCTGTTATGCTTGCTCCCACACCTTGTCCCTCGGTTTTCGGTCTGTTTTGACCGTTTCCCTGGGGGTTCTGTCTGGGTGCTGTGCTGTGCCTTTCTGTGGTGTATCTCCGCCGGCAAATGTGGTGGTTTGGGCTCCCCCTGCTTCAATTCCGGGTTCCTTTGGGTTCTTTGGTTTCGTTCCGGAGGTTTCTTCCTCTTGGGCCCCCTTTGTGAATTCAGGGGGCTTTGCTTCCTCGTGTGACCTGGTACTGCCTTCTGGAGTTCCAGGGTTTTCCTGGCTTCCAGACTGATCTTTTTGGGTCTTGGCACGTGTTGTGGTCTTGCTGGGACTTTGAGGTTTTGTTGTCGAGGTGGGCCTTTTGATGCAGTTTTGTGCCTTCTTCGCCTGGCCGGCGTGGCGCTCTCTGCCGACTTGTCGGCGGCTTGTAATTTTCCTTTCACGTTTATGTGTGCACTTGTACATGTGTACACTGTGTGTGTGTGCACATGTGTATGTGCATACGCACATGCATGTAACATACCTTGTACTCACCTAGTTGTGCTTGCGGGGGTTGAGCTCTGGCTCTTTGGTCCCGCCTCTCAACCGTCAATCAACAGGTGTACAGTTTCCTGAGCCTATTGGGCTCTATCATATCTACACTTGAAACTGTGTATGGAGTCAGCCTCCACCACATCGCTTCCTAATGCATTCCATTTGTCAACCACTCTGACACTAAAAAAGTTCTTTCTAATATCTCTGTGGCTCATTTGGGCACTCAGTTTCCACCTGTGTCCCCTAGTGCGTGTGCCCCTTGTGTTAAACAGCCTGTCTTTATCAACCCTGTCGATTCCCCTGAGAATCTTGAATGTGGTGATCATGTCCCCCCTAACTCTTCTGTCTTCCAACGAAGTGAGGTTTAATTCCTGCAGTCGCTCCTCGTAGCTCATACCTCTCAGCTCGGGTACTAGTCTGGTGGCAAACCTTTGAACCTTTTCCAGTTTAGTCTTATGCTTGACTAGATAGGGACTCCATGCTGGAGCCGCATACTCCAGGATTGGTCTGACATATGTGGTATATAATGTTCTGAAAGATTCCTTACACAAGTTTCTAAAGGCCGTTCTTATGTTAGCCAACCTGGCATATGCTGCTGATGTTATCCTCTTGATATGAGCTTCAGGGGACAGGTCTGGCGTGATATCAACCCCCAGGTCTTTCTCTCTCTCTGACTCTTGAAGTATTTCATCTCCCAAATGATACCTTGTATCTGGTCTCCTGCTTCCTACCCCTATCTTCATTACATTACATTTGCTTGGGTTAAACTCTAACAGCCATTTGTTCGACCATTCCTGCAGCTTGTCCAGGTCTTCTTGAAGTCTCAAGCTGTCCTCCTCTGTCTTAATCCTTCTCATAATTTTGGCGTCGTCAGCAAACATTGAGAGGAATGAGTCTATACCCTCTGGGAGATCATTTACGTATATCAGAAACAGGATAGGTCCAAGTACAGAGCCCTGTGGGACTCCACTGGTGACTTCACGCCAGTCTGAGGTCTCACCCCTCACTGTAACTCTCTGCTTCCTATTGCTTAGGTACTCCCTTATCCACTGGAGCGCCCTACCTGTTACTCCTGCCTGTTTCTCCAGCTTATGCATCAACCTTTTATGGGGTACTGTGTCAAAGGCTTTCCGACAGTCCAAAAAAATGCAGTCCGCCCACCCTTCTCTTTCTTGCTTAATTCTTGTCACCTGATCGTAGAATTCTATCAAGCCTGTAAGGCAAGATTTACCCTCCCTGAACCCATGTTGATGGGTTGTCACGAAGTCTCTTCTCTCCAGATGTGTTACTAGGTTTTTTCTCACAATCTTCTCCATCACCTTGCATGGTATACAAGTTAAGGACACTGGCCTGTAGTTCAGTGCCTCTTGTCTGTCACCCTTTTTGTATATTGGTACTACATTAGCAGTCTTCCATATTTCTGGTAGGTCCCCCGTTTCCAGTGACTTACTATACACTATGGAGAGTGGTAAGCAAAGTGCTCCTGCACACTCTTTCAATACCCATGGCGAGATTCCATCCGGCCCAACAGCTTTTCTCACATCCAGCTCCAATAGGTGCTTTTTGACCTCATCTCTTGTAATTTCGAACCTATCCAAGGTCACCTGGTTTGCTGCCACCTCTCCCAGCGCCGTGATATCTCCCTGTTCTATTGTAAAGACCTCCTGGAACCTTTTGTTGAGTTCTTCACACACCTCTTTGTCATTCTCTGTGTACCTGTCCTCGCCCACCCTAAGTTTAATCACCTGTTCCTTCACTGTTGTCTTCCTCCTGATGTGACTGTGTAGTAGCTTTGGTTCAGTCTTGGCTTTGTTAGCTATATCATTTTCATACCTTTTCTCAGCTGCTCTTCTCACACTGACATACTCGTTCCTGGTTCTTGTGTGTATGTGTATGTGTATATACATGATATGTATGTATGTGTATATGTGAGTGTGCTTTTTCTTTTGGAAGGGGCTCTGTTCCCTTCTCTGTTGATGGGGCGCTGGGGGAGCAGGTTGCTCTGTTGACTCTTGCACGGTCCCGCAGTTAGTGGGTGCTTTTGGTTGTCTTCTGGCCTCTGGTGGCGGCGGTGGACGGCTTCTTCCCCTTTGGGGTTCAGGGCTGGCAGGGTGGGCTTCTTCCCCTGCGCTTCGTCATGTCATCTTAGTGGATGCGTTGGACGTGGTCGATCCGCCCCATCCTTCTGGGGTTCCTGTCTGCTCTTTGCAGACATGGGCCTGTCGAATCTGCGGTTCTTCTGAACTTCTTCAGTCTGCGCCCTGGATTCTATGCCCTCATCGGAGGACTGTTGTCTCCTGTCCGGCTTCTGTTGGGGCCGGGTGCCTGGATAGTGGCCCTGGACCTCCAGGTCAATTCTTCGCATGTTCCTCTCCAGTTTTCCGGGACTGGCACAGTTGGTGGTGGGGCTTCAGGCTTGCCGCTTTTGTTGCCTTCCCTATTTTGTAATTGGCTCTTGGTGTATTTTTGCATCTTTACCGGATCTTGATGCCCTGTCTGATTCTGCTTGGGATTCGGTGTCTGGCCTGCCTCGACGACTGGCTGGTGTGGGCTCCCAGTTGGTCCGCTTGTCTGCTCGCCAGGGGTGTGGTTCTTTCCAGATCGCCGGGTTTGGTTTCCTGGTGATCTGGAGGCCATTCCATCTGTTTCTGTCCCGGGTTCGGACCTGGCTGGGCCTTGTTTAGGGCTCTTGGGCCTCTCCTTGTCTTTCCCTCCCGAAGTGTTGCTTCGGTTGTGGTCCCGCCTTCGGCTGTTCATGAGGGGGTCCCGGGTTGCTCAGCGGTTGCTCGAGCAGTTGTGCAGGAGTCTGAACTTGGACGTGCTGGTCTGCCAGTGGGGTCGGGTTTAGCTTCGGCGTCTGTTTGGTTCCTTCGGAGACTTCCCTTCCACCTCTCTTGCAATCGTTGGGTTCGTTCCTCCGGGAATCTTGTGTTGGTGCTGCGTCACCAGCTTCCTCTTTGGGGTTTTCGGGGTTCCGTGCCTTGACACCTCCCCGAGCCTTCGCTCGATGTGTTCACGGACGGGTCATCTCTCGGCTGGGGCTTTGTGACCAGTGCTCAGCAGGTCGACCGGGAATGGTGGGGTCTGTCCGTCCGTCGGGCTCACAGCACGGTTCGGGAGTTCGTTGCTGTCTGGTTTGCGCTTCGGAGGGTTTGGGTCCCTCGGTGCTCTACCATTCAGCTCCATTCGGACTGTTCTCTGGCGGTTCTTTGCCGGAACCACAGGGTTTTCTCTTAGGTGTTGATCTTTTGGGGTTGGTTCCTTAGAGGGCTCATTGTTGGACACTCGGGGTTTGGCTAACCGTGAGGTTCATGTCCGTGGTGTGTCCTGCGTCCTGGCGGACAGCTGTCTCGGTTCATTCCTCTGTTCGCGGATTGGCCAGTCGTTGCCGAGTTGTTTCGTTGGCTCTGTCGGACGTATGGACTCCTGGCCATGGATGTCTTCGAGTTGGCGTGGTCTAGGCGTCGTCCATTTTATGTGGCACCCTTACCTGCCTGCGAGGCGTTCACGGTGGATGCTTTTCGGCAGGACTGGTCGAGGTGGGGGTACCTGTTCCTCTCTCTCCCCGTCCAGCTGTTGCTTCGGGTTCTGGCTCGGTTGGAGCCCATTCCCACGAGAGTAGTCCTTATGGT
>WNGS01108981.1:0-12378 GCA_020271785.1 Procambarus virginalis | reverse complement strand
TATATTATATAATATATATATATATATATATATATATATATGTATTATATGCGTGGAGGTGTCGGGGCGGGCGGACGCGTGGAGGGAGGCTCTGTTGTTTACTGAGCCATACCTAGTGACATCCTGGCACCACCGATCCTTGCCTGCACAAGGTGCTGTGTGATTATCCTAGAGAAGTGCAGGAGTGGACGGGAAGTGCCCAAAGAGGACCATCTTAACAGAAACGGGTCAAACAGGTGGATTTACAGTGTGGAATATAAGGGCAGTGAGAGCCACGGAGGCTTCCTGTAGGCCTCCCACAGTGAAGATGTGAGGGAAGGGGGTGTTGTTGTGCGGTCAGGTGAGGGGGGGTCACCCATGTGCCACCCAGTGATTATAGAAATATATTTGAAAAAAAAAAACAGAAATTAGCAATCATGTTTAGTGTTAATGGAGCTCACAGTGTGTCAGACTACAAGTGTATGATTCATTCACTATTGTGCAATGATATACAAGGATATTGTACCAGTGTTTAAGTGTCGCACAGACACCCCCCCCCCTCTCCCCTCAAGGCGAGCGGTGTCCGGTCAACCCCCACCTCATCCCGGCCCGCCTGCCTCACCGCACCACTGTACCTCCTGCCATCCCACCCCACCCACCCATGCGTCTGTGCGTCTCCCACCCACCTATTCACCACCCACACAGTGCTTGTTGCAGAGATGTGTTACCCTCCATGCACCCAGATATGGCACAGGTCACAGCAAGCATTCAGGTTCATCCCAAAGGGAGGGAGACATAAGTACCCACATGAGTGGACCCTCCCACGCCACGCCCATCCCGTTCTCGCACATTCTTACAGTCAATATTGACTTATTAAATACGTGCATATGTGACATACTAAACATACTAATTTATCTTGAAAAGCTTCATAGAAAACACCGACCTTACCTAACCTTCTTAGTATGTTAAGATAAGCGTCTTATTGCTTCGTAATTACAATTTTTACCTAACCTATATCTATAATAGGTTAAGTAATAATTGTAATTACGAAGCAATAAGATGCTTATCTTAACATACTAAGAAGGTTAGGTAAGGTCGATGTTTTCTTTGAAGCTTTTCAAGGTAAACTAGTATGTTTAGTATGTCACATATGCACGTATTTAATAAGTAAATATTGACTATGAAAGTGCGAGAACGGGTTGCCACACCGATGTCACAGCCCGCCCGGGGGACGGAGGGGACTCCCCCAACTAACCAGGAACCACTCAGCCAAGAACACGGTCTTGGGAACAATGCACCCAGAGGAAAGTGTCGGGTTTGTGACGAATCTCACAGCCTTAGAAACGATGGAACCCTATGTCAGCACAACGGCTGTGAGGGTTCATGGACGGAACCTGTAGAGAGAGAAGGCCCACAGGTCCCCCCGGCACCCCCACACTGTTACATACCCCTATTGGATACGTATATAAATATAAAATAAGTACTATTTCCATGCATCATTACTTGTATGTGCATATATATTATATCATTAATTGTATGTATATTATATTATTACTTGTATGCTTATATCAGTACTTGTATGATCTTGTATGTATATATCTTTACTTGCATGTGCTGATATGTTATATTGTGGTGGTGATCCGTGGGTGGACCGAACCGTGGGAAACCGTTATTATATTTTTTGTGTGTGTCAGTTCCCGTGAGAAAGTTATAGTTTTGTTCTGATCACTTGTTGGCAAGACTACTGTAAACCGTTATTATTGTCCATCAAGTCGGCAATAGTTGTGGGATATTATTTCATGTCAAGTTGGCAGTTGACAACACATTCTTTATTTTATAAATATGTATCTATTATATTAGTAACTACATTATTTCGGTTTAAACATGTAACTCTGATCATTCCTTAATTTAGTTAAGTAATTCCCATTATATGGCTCCATGTAAGTAAGATTTATATTAAGTAAAATTTGTCACTTCAAATGTTGCGCAAGCGACATCGGCTCCTGCGGTGAGAACATTATTCAGTAACTGTTTGGACACTGAAGGGATCACACCTAGGAGTAAAGTCTTCACCATTATATCTATTCTGTTCTGTTGTAATATGTTAGTCTGTGGAGACATAATTTTATTTTGATTTACATGTGATTACCCATTGGTTGATTAACTTGTAATATTTATAACTAACTAAAGAATATTTATAATATATATTTATTTTAATTGAGTGATTTCATAGTCCTTTGAGGGTGAATAATTTTAATTCTTGCCTGTACAAACCATGGGATTAGACTGGTGTCCCACCTTGAGATTGCAGTAGCGGTAAATGTCCCTAGACTACAATATTTTGTTGCTGTACGGGACACGAGCACTAATGAACGGTTTGTAACACACATATCCCAGCAAACTTCATGTCATCAGATGACCTCCTGGGGGCCATCAAAGCATTCACCACCAGAACTCTTCCCCAACATTCCCAAAGCAGTGTGCCTATTTGCAGCAGGGAAATATACAGACCTTCTAAGGAAAGTGAATGAACGGTCTGAAAATGTTAATGCCGCGGCCACCATCAAAACATGGCATAATTTGCTCCTGTTTGGCAATATATGCTTAGGCGTACCTGCAAGAGGAGGCAAGTCACTAGCCTCATCAGTCACTAGGGAAATAAATAATTTCCCCAGAGCTGACAACTTGATCCCCATCCCTTCTCAACGGAAAAACCGTCGTGGAAGACCCAACAATTCTAATGATAATTTTAAGCTTGGAACACAAGTGACCATGAAAATTTAAGAGGGCAACACAGTAGGGGCAATTAGATTACTTACCAGTGAAGAAACAAGCGCCCCTAGAGATACAGCAACTGCCGACTCACTGAGAGAGAAGCACCCTCCCAGAGTACCATGGGAACCCACTGCTCGGGACACAAATGCCCCAGACATGAGACCTCTATTCCTCCAAGCATCAGAGGTATACAAAGCCATCATGTCATTTCCGCCAGGCTCAGCAGGGGGATACACTGGAGTAAGACCTCAGCACCTCAAAGAGATGACACACCCAGTTCTCTTCGACGTTGCCGAGACACTACTTCCAGAAGTCATGAAGTTTGTCAACGACTGCCTCTCTGGGCTGATCCCAGATACAATTAAACCCTTCTTCTTCGGAGCATCCCTTTGTGCTCTTAAGAAGAAGGATGGTGGACTCAGACCCATTGCCGTGCGTAACACACTTCGGCGCCTTGTTGCTAGGGCAGCTGTCAGAAAAATTAGCATAGACGCTGCAACGATCCTTCGACCCCATCAACTAGGTTTTGGTGTCCCTCATTGCTGTGAAGCAGCAGCTCATGGAGCGCTTGCCTATATTAAGCACCTGCAAGAAAATAAAGCAGTAATTAAATTAGACTTTAAAAATACCTTCAACCAGGTAAAAAGGGATGTGGTACTGGAAGCAGTTCGAACAAGCTTTCCTTGTCTACTTCCCTTCGTTTCAGCATGGTACAGTAGGGAATCGACACTCTTGTTTGGGGAACATGAAGTTGTTTCCTGCAGAAGGTGTTCAGCAGAGAGACACACTTGCCCCTTTCCTTTTTTGCATGGCAGCCAAAGAGGTCACAAGCAGGTTGTCCAGCGAATTCAACATCTGATTCCTGGACGATGGTACCCTGGCAGGGACACAAGAATCCCTGGTAGGAGATCTTCAGCTAGTGAAATCGAAGGGAGAGGAGCTAGGCCTTACACTAAATCCATCAATGTGTGAAATCGTCTCATCCAGCCAACCAATCTTATACCAACCAATGCAGTACGACTCGTATTGCCAGGAGCCCCAGTGATCGCTCCCACCAACAGTGTGCTGCTAGGGGGCACCTTTGGGCACGAACGCCATTGAGGTAGTCCTCGAAGAAAAGCTTAACGACCTGAGGAGGATGCAGGAAAGAATAGGGGCTTTGGATGCTATCGATGATTTGTACCTTCTTACAAGGTGCCTGGCTTTGCCCAGACTTACCTATTTCCTCAGGTGTACTCCTTCCTTCGACAGCCCAAAATTAACGGAATACGACTCACTCCTAAAGTCAATTACTATGAAAGTGTTAAACCTCTCCCTACAAGATGACCAGTGGACCCAAGCAATGCTCCCAGTTTGACTCGGGGGTATAGCCACTCGCAAGCGACACAGTTAGCATTACCGGCATTCTTATCCTCGACCAATGCTGCAAGTGAATTAGTGAATGAAATACTACCAGAATACCTAAGGAACTCCATTGGGATTCGTGATCCCAAATTTGTGGAAGGAGCTGGTCAGTGGGACACTTGCCAATTCACATACTCGACCAACTTTTCAAAACGATGGCAAACAGGCTAAATGGGATAGCCCCATATTGGAGAACATCGCCAAAGCATTGCTGGAGGCAGCTTCTCAGAAGGACAGAGTGCGTCTCCTACCTGTGCAAGATCCCCCATGCCGGGGACTTCCTGTTAGCATCCCTAATTCCGCCTTGGGCACCCGTCTGAACCATCGGGCCCTAAGTATTGGTTTTCCCCTGCGCCTTGCCGCCGCTATCTCCATCGAACACCGGTGTATTTGCGGCCATGCACGGGCAGACAATACGGCAGCCATGGTCTCATCTGTCGTAAGACATAGGGAAAGATTGCTAGACATGAAGCTGTCAATGACATCATCAAGAGAAGTTTGGCTACAGCTGGGTGTCCAGCACAAAGGGAACCTCAGTTGTGCAGACCTGACAACAGCCATAAACGCCTAGATGGAGTCACCCTGCAGCCATGCAGGGAAGGTAAACAGGTCGTGTGGGATTACACGTGTGCATCTACATTGGCTGATACCTATCGACATTACAGCTCAGAAGAGGGAGGTGGGGCAGCAGGGAGACCCAGAAAATCAACAAGTACAGAGACTTAGAACGTTGTTACAGGTTCGTGCCGATAGGCTCTGAGACTCTGGGCGCCTGGGGTAAATGTGCACTTAAGTTCCTTAAGGAGGAGGCGGGTGAGGAACTCATTGGTAAAACTAGAGACCCACGAGTGGACAGTTTCCTGTTCCAGTGCCTCAGTGTCGCAGTTCTGAGGGGAAATGCATGCTGTATCCTGGGTACGCACCCAACCTCCGAGGAGCTGGACGAGATCTTCGAATGCTGATTGTTATATTGTTTTATATATATATGTGTGTGTGTTCTCTGTAAACTATATATATATATATATATATATATATATATATATATATATATATATATATATATATATATATATATATATATTATATATATATATTTATATATATATATATATATATTATATATTTATATATATATATATATATATATATATATATTATATATATATATATATATATAACTGAAAACTCACACCCCAGAAGTGACTCGAACCCATACTCCCAGGAGCAACGCAACTGGTATGTACAGGGACGCCTTAAACCACTTGACCATCACGACCGGACAAAGGAAGTGATAGCCGAGGCTATATGAACCACTTCCCCACCGGCACTCGGATGGTAATCTTGGGCATAGCATTTTATCAAATCACCTCTTTTTTTGGGGCAACACGTGAGGAACACAAATCAAACAAGCCTGAATGGTCCCCAGGACTAGATATAACTGAAAACTCACACCCCAGAAGTGACTCGAACCCATACTCCCAGGAGCAACGCAACTGGTATGTACAGGGACGCCTTAAACCACTTGACCATCACGACCGGACAAAGGAAGTGATAGCCGAGGCTATATGAACCACTTCCCCACCGGCACTCGGATGGTAATCTTGGGCATAGCATTTTATCAAATCACCTCTTTTTTTGGGGCAACACGTGAGGAACACAAATCAAACAAGCCTGAATGGTCCCCAGGACTAGATACAACTGAAAACTCACACCCCAGAAGTGACTCGAACCCATACTCCCAGGAGCAACGCAACTGGTATGTACAGGGACGCCTTAAACCACTTGACCATCACGACCGGACATAAGGAAGTGATAGCCGAGGCTATATGAACCACTTCCCCGCCGGCACTCGGATGGTAATCTTGGGCATAGCATTTTATCAAATCACCTCTTTTTTTGGGGCAACACGTGAGGAACACAAATGCAAACAAGCCTGAATGGTCCCCAGGACTAGATACAACTGAAAACTCACACCCCAGAAGTTACTCGAACCCATACTCCCAGGAGCAACGCAACTGGTATGTACAGGGACGCCTTAAACCACTTGACCATCACGACCGGACATAAGGAAGTGATAGCCGAGGCTATATGAACCACTTCCCCGCCGGCACTCGGATGGTAATCTGGGGCATAGCATTTTATCAAATCACCTCTTTTTTTGGGGCAACACGTGAGGAACACAAATGCAAACAAGCCTGAATGGTCCCCAGGACTAGATACAACTGAAAACTCAGTTGTATCAAACCAAGATTACCATCCGAGTGCCGGCGGGGAAGTGGTTCATATAGCCTCGGCTATCACTTCCTTATGTCCGGTCGTGATGGTCAAGTGGTTTAAGGCGTCCCTGTACATACCAGTTGCGTTGCTCCTGGGAGTATGGGTTCGAGTCACTTCTGGGGTGTGAGTTTTCAGTTGTATCTAGTCCTGGGGACCATTCAGGCTTGTTTGCATTTGTGTTCCTCACGTGTTGCCCCAAAAAAAAGAGGTGATTTGATAAAATGCTATGCCCAAGATTACCATCCGAGTGCCGGCGGGGAAGTGGTTCATATAGCCTCGGCTATCACTTCCTTATGTCCGGTCGTGATGGTCAAGTGGTTTAAGGCGTCCCTGTACATACCAGTTGCGTTGCTCCTGGGAGTATGGGTTCGAGTCACTTCTGGGGTGTGAGTTTTCAGTTGTATCTAGTCCTGGGGACCATTCAGGCTTGTTTGCATATATATATATATATATATATGCCCAAGGTACCCATCCAGGTGCCAGCGGGGAAGTGGTTCAAATAGCTTAGGCTATCACTTCCTTTTGTCCGGTCGTGATGGTCAAGCGGATTAAGGTGTCTGTTTAAGTTACCTGTAGTTACCAGTTGCGTTGCTCCTGGGTGTTGGAAATTTCCAACACTAATAAACTACTATTGTATTATAATAAATTATCATCATTACATTAATTACAGTAGTTAATAATACCACTAACGATAGTGTTAATATAATTTAATCTGAGCCTATTGCTGATAATATGACTCCCGAGCATCTAAAACCGAGAGTTATTAATTGAAATTATTTAGTAACAGTTTTTCTGTTACGATCGAATGCTATGAAGAGTATTAATATCTTCTCCATTTCTCGTTAGAGATCATTTATCGAGAATATGATAATTATTAAATCCCTATAATTGCAACCTAGTTCCTATTATTGCATTTCATCCATAATTGCGCGGAAAAGAATAATTCGTGATTAATAATTTCTGTGGTGAATGCGAGAGCGGGTTGAGGGAGGAGACGCCATTACTTACTCACGAGCAGCTTTGACGATCAGCAAGACGAGATGCGTGGTGATGTGACTGAAGAGTTTACCAACAAGAATTACGTTGAAACTCCCCCAATAGTCACCAATTAACTCCCCACGTGTTCTGCAGTGCTTTGCCAATTAATAACGTGTCAACAATTAAAGCCACGACCCGTAATTACGTGTACACACTGTGGACGCTTGGGACTGGCAGACGCGATTTTCGGCAGACCTCGGTATTTGATACGCTCACGTTAAGTATATCCTTTTTTGATGCATCATCTTAGGTTGTACATTTGTGAGTAGTTTGTCGTCAAGAAGAATGAACATCAAACATACAATGTTAGTAAAGTTCTTCATTCATTTCAATTTGAATGAATATTTGAAATAATTCCTAGCCTCATTAAATGCTACATAAATTCATTTGATTTCAGCGTGTACATGAGGACCCTACAAGTTGATTCTCAGCAGTCGTGTTATTCACCTCGGGTTCTTTCTTTATTGGGATCCTGTGACCACGAGGACGAATGACGAACTGGCGTTATAGAAATCGTCTTACAGCTAAGACATATTTTTCGTACAAATTCATAATTTGATGATTGCTATATAATTCATATAGAATCTTTACATTGAATAATTATTGCCAGATTTGGTAATTAATGTTTATGCTCTAACTGTGCTCAGTGTTTATGCTCAGTGATTTATGATCTTAAATATTCATAATTTGAGTTACTATATATTTGAATCTATGGTAGTTTAGATTTACCATGTTATTAACCCAACAATGAACTAGTGACGAACCACACTGGTTCCTAGAGATATATGAACTTCTAGAAATAACCCCCCAATGTTGATATTTGAGGCTTTAGCTTTAATTAATAATACAGTCTATTCTTTATTTTCAAGTGATTATTCATTGAATAAGTTTCCATAGACACTGGTTCTCTAGTGTCATTCTAATGATCACTATTATTCGTTTTCCCTCTTTTTTCAAAAGTGGGTGGTCCTTCGATTTATTTCAATACAATAATCAATTAATTTAGTACATGAGTTAAAGCCCCAGATACCCAATACTGGGAGTATGGGTTCGAGTCACTTCTGGGTGTGAGTTTTCATTCGCATATAGTCCTGGGTACCATTCAGGCTTGTTCGCATATATATATATATATATATATATATATATATATATATATATATATATATATATATATATATATATATATATATATATGTATGTATGTATGTCGTACCTAGTAGCCAGATCGCACTTCTCAGCCTACTATGCAAGGCCCGATTTGCCTAATAAGCAAAGTTTTCCTAAATTAATATATTTTCTCTAATTTTTTTCTTATGAAATGATAAAGCTACCCATTTCATTATGTATGAGGTCAATTTTATTTATTGGAGTTAAAATTAACGTAGATATATGACCGAACCTAACCAACCCTACCTAACCTAACCTAACCTTTCTTTATAGGTTAGGTTAGGTTAGGTAGCCGAAAAAGTTAGGTTAGGTTAGGTTAGGTAGGTTAGGTAGTCGAAAAACATTAGTTCATGAAAACTTGGTTTATTAGGCATATCGGGCCTTGCATAGTAGGCTGAGAAGTGCGTTCTGGCTACTAGGTACGACATATATATATATATATATATATATATATATATATATATAATATATTATATATATATATATATATATATATATATGTCGTACCTAGTAGCCAGAACGCACTTCTCAGCCTACTATGCAAGGCCCGATTTGCCTAATAAGCCAAGTTTTCATGAATTAATTGTTTTTCAACTACCTAACCTACCTAACCTAACCTAACCTAACTTTTTCGGATACCTAACCTAACCTAACCTATAAAGATAGGTTAGGTTAGGTTAGGTAGGGTTGGTTAGGATCGGTCATATAACTACGTTAATTTTAACTCCAATAAATAAAAATTGACCTCATACATAATGAAATGGGTAGCTTTATCATTTCATAAGAAAAAAATTAGAGAAAATATATTAATTCATGAAAACTTGGCTTATTAGGCAAATCGGGCCTTGCATAGTAGGCTGAGAAGTGCGTTCTGGCTACTAGGTACGACATATATATATATATATATATATATATATATATATATATATATATATATATATATATATATATATATATATATACGACATATGTATGTATGTATGTCGTACCTAGTAGCCAGATCGCACTTCTCAGCCTACTATGCAAGGCCCGATTTGCCTAATAAGCAAAGTTTTCCTAAAATATATTTTCTCTAATTTTTTTCTTATGAAATGATAAAGCTACCCATTTCATTATGTATGAGGTCAATTTTATATTATTGGAGTAAAATTAACGTAGATATATGACCGAACCTAACCAACCCTACCTAACCTAACCTAACCTTTCTTTATAGGTTAGGTTAGGTTAGGTACCCGAAAAAGTTAGGTTAGGTTAGGTAGGTTAGGTAGTCGAAAAAACATTAGTTCATGAAACTTGGTTTATTAGGCATATCGGGCCTTGCATAGTAGGCTGAGAAGTGCGTTCTGGCTACTAGGTACGACATATATATATATATATATATATATATATATATATATATATATATATATATATAATATATATATATATATATATATATATATATATATATATATATATATATATATATATATATATATATATATATATATATATATGTCGTACCTAGTAGCCAGAACGCACTTCTCAGCCTACTATGCAAGGCCCGATTTGCCTAATAGGCCAAGTTTTCATGAATTAATTGCTTTTCGACCACCTAACCTACCTAACCTAACCTAACCTAACTTTTTTGGCTACCTAACCTAACCTAACCTATAAAGATAGGTTAGGTTAGGTAGGGTTGGTTAGGTTCGGTCATATATCTACATTAATTTTAACTCCAATAAAAAAAATTTACCTCATACATAATGAAATGGGTAGCTTTATCATTTCATAAGAAAAAATTAGAGAAAATATATTAATTCAGGAAAACTTGGCTTATTAGGCAAATCGGGCATTGCATAGTAGGCCAAAAAGTGAGTTCTGGCTACTAGGTACGACATATATATATATATATATATATATATATATATATATATATATATATATATATATATATATATATATATATATATATACATATATATGTCGTACCTAGTAGCCAGAACGCACTTCTCAGCCTACCCTACTATGCAAGGCCCGATTTGCCTAATAGGCCAAGTTTTCATGAATTAATTGTTTTTCGACTACCTAACCTACCTAACCTAACCTAACCTAACTTTTTCGGCTACCTAACAGAACCTAACCTATAAAGATAGGTTAGGTTAGGTTAGGTAGGGTTGGTTAGGTTCGGTCATATATCTACATTAATTTTAACTCCAATAAAAAAAATTGACCTCATACATTATGAAATGGGTAGCTTTATCATTTCATAAGAAAAAAACTAGAGAAAATATATTAATTCATGAAAACTTGGCTTATTAGGCAAATCGGGCCTTGCATAGTAGGCCAAAAAGTGAGTTCTGGCTACTAGGTACAACATATATATATATATATATATATATATATATATATATATATATATATATATATATATATATATAAGGAAGGGAGTACCACCTCTGGCTGGAAGAAGGGGGACCCATAGAAGGGGGACCTCGGAGGAAATCACACATAACGCATTGGAGGGAATGTAGGTCCCCTCCAATTTCAGTTTCTGTGTGCTTTTCTCCTACCACCCCCTTCCTTTTTTTTTTTCTTATGCTTTATTGTGTATTTAAAGGTTACAAAGCATACAAGACAAATGCCTAAAGGTTATGGATCTCTCTTGAAGCTCCTCCGCTTCCGGACAGGAACCGAGGACGCAGCAAGCATTTCCCCTCTGGATCGCCACACTGAGGCGCTGAAACAAAAAACTGCAAGCCCTTGGGTCTCTGGTGACGTCAATGAGCTTGGAACCCAATTCCTTTTGAGAAATCCCAAGGCACTATTTCCCCAGGGGCCATGCGTCTCAGACGCTATGGGAACAAAGAGGTATTGACCTGCCAGTCGCCTGTATTTGAGAGATTTTGCTGTTTTCCCTGTGGTTGGCTGCCCCACCTGCTTGATCAGCTCCGAAGTGTACATAGGTGTTAGCCCGGGTGGATACACATGTGTAGTCCCACACCAACTGTCTACCCTCCTTCCATGAGTATATGGTGATGCCATCAGGGCGAAGTGCGGGGAAATCCGGGTTATATATATATATATATATATATATATATATATATATATATATATATATATATATATATATATATATATATATGTATATATATATATATATATATATATATATATATATATATATATATATATATTTATATATATATATATATAAATATATATATATATATATATATATATATATATATATATATATATATATATATATGTCGAACCTAGTAGCCAGAATGAACTTCTCGGCCTTACTATGCAAGGCCCGCATTACCTAATAGCCCGAGTGATTTTCTTTATTTTCAATAAATTGTTTCCAGTTAGTTTATTTGTATTATTATAACTATATTATATTAGGAACATAAATTATTGAAATAGTTGAGTTAGGTTAGGTTAGGTAGGGTTGGTTAGGTTCGGTCATATATCTTTGTTAGTTTTAACTCAAATTTAAACAAATTAACTTATACATACTGAAATGGCGGATTTATCATTTCATAAGAATAAAAATCGAAAAATATATAAATTCCGGAAAACTTGGCCTATTAGGCAAATTGGGCCTTGCATAGTAGGCCGAGTATGACGTTCTGGCTACTAGGTACAAGATATATATATCTTGTTCATCCTCCCTCTACCCAAAAGTGTGTCTGTGAGCATCTGTCTGTGAGAGTGTAGCTGAGTGTGTCTGTGTCTTTCTGTGTCTGTGAG
>WNGS01108979.1:28168-41239 GCA_020271785.1 Procambarus virginalis | reverse complement strand
TTAGTGATTATTAGGGTGTTTTGGTATAATTAAGATTTGCTTGTGTTGTAAAGGTGAAGCGAATGTGTGTGTGGATGTAATATTATTTTGGTGAGAGGCAGTGACGTCTGTGGCCATTCTGGCAGCATGTGAGAGAGTCAGTGACGCTGTGTGGCCATTCCTGGCAGCATTTGAGAGGCAGTGACGTCTGTGGCCTTCCTGGTAGCATTGTGAGAGGCAGTGACGTCTGTGGCCTTTCTTGGCAGCATTGTGAGAGGCAGTGACGTCTGTGGTCCTTCCTGGTAGCATTGTGAGAGGCAGTGACTCTGTGGCCCTTCCTGGCAGCATTGTGAGAGGCAGTGACGTCTGTGGCCCCCTTCCTGGCAGCAATGTGAGAGGCAGTACGTCTGTGGCCCCTCCTGGCAGCATTGTGAGAGGCAGTGACGTCTGTGGCCTTCCTGGCAGCATTGTGAGAGGCAGTGACGTCTGTGGCCCTCCTGGTAGCATTGTGAGAGGCAGTGACGTCTGTGGCCTCTTGGCAGCATGTGAGGGCGTGACGTCTGTGGCCCTCCTGGCAGCATTGTGAGAGGCAGGTGACTTCGTGGCCCTTCTGGCAGCATTGTGAGAGGCAGTGACTCTGTGGCCCTTCCTGGCAGCATTGTGAGAGGCAGTGACGTCTGTGGCCCCTCCTGGCAGCATTGTGAGAAGCAGTGACATCTGTGGTCCTTCCTGGCAGCATTATGAGAGGAGCAGTAAAGTCTGTGCGTGTTCCTAGTTACTGCTACAAGCAGTAACGCGTAGTAGCTCTTCGTGGCACACACGCTGGTGCAAAATAATGGTGTTTGATGCTGGAAAGTTGGAGACGAACCTTTGAAATCAGACGAAAATTACCGAATCTGTCTCCTTGAAGTCGACATCAAACTAATACAAGCTGCATCTGTAGTTCCAGCCGACACGAAGAGCTGCTGCCTTTAGAAATGTGAATTAGGAGTCATTCAGGATCTTGGATAGCACGTATGTGAGACCAGTACTGATGTTGCGGCGCCAGCCTGAAATTGAAATTCTGGGACACAAAACGAGGTTAGAGAAACGCCAGAGGTTTGCCACCAGTTTCGTACCCGAGCTGAGAGGTATGAGGTATGAGGATTGATCAAATAATTTTAACTTGAATACTTGAAGATAAGGGAGAGACATGATTACCACATACACAATTCTCAGGCCAATAACAAATAATTTAGTACGGGTGGTACAAAAACAATCACAGTGGAAAATTAAGGAATAAAATTAGACATAAAGACGTTAAAAATAATTTGTCTAAGTCAAACTGTGAAGAAATATAAAGAACCAAGATGAGAAGTAACAAAATGAGACTTTCTGTCACAGAATATTAAAGGCCTCGAACCTGCACACTAGTCGGAGGTTGTGAGGTGGGAACAAAAAGCTGAAATTCAACCTCTCATAAGCACACTTAGACGAGCATAAGAAACAACTGTGTGGTGGCATGTGCAAGACGTGCTCACCTAGTTGTACTCACCTAGTTGTGCTTGCGGGGGTTGAGCTCTGGCTCTTTGGTCCCGCCTCTCAACCGTCAATCAACAGGTGTACAGGTTCCTGAGTCTACTGGGCTCTATCATATCTACACTTGAAACTGTGTATGGAGTCAGCCTCCACGTGCGAGATCCTCAAGGAGGACTGCCAAGGTAGATGACAAAGATATGCTTGATATTGGTTAATGTGTTCATATGTATTAGAGTACATATTGTAAGTGCTCTCAACATTACGACGCAGCACAAGTGCACGAAACATTGTGTCCTTGTTGACCGGACAGGCTACTTGGCCAAGTGCCGGATTCACGAAGCAGTTACGCAAGTACTTACGAACCTGTACATCTTTTCTCAATCTTTGACGGTTTTGTTTACAATCATTAAACAGTTAATGAGCTCCGAAGCACCAGGAGGCTGTTTATAACAATACCAACAGTTGATTGGCAAGTTTTCATGCTTGTAAACTGTTTAATAAATGTAACCAAAGCCGTCAAAAATTGAGGAAAGATATACACGTTCGTAAGTACTTGCGTAACTGCTTCGTGAATCTGGCCCCTGGATTGTCAAACATTTGCGTGTCCATTTACGAAACCTCTACATCTTTTCCTCGATCATACCGGCTTAGTTTGCATGTATTAAACAGTTGACAAACTTGAAAGCTTTGTGTCGCTCTTGTCCCGAGATTATCACTGTTATAGACAAACTCGTGGAGCTTCGGAGCTCAAAAAATATAAATCAACCAGCCCGTCCTCCAAACAAAGATCCAAAAGTGATTCCATCCACCCGCCAAACCCCCTGTTTATGAATGAAAAACGGTTTACACACGACTCACAACTGATTTCGTTCGAACACTTCCGGAACAAGTGCTTCACTGACGAGTTTTGTTCGAACCACAACGCTGTAAATGCTTCACCCACGTACTACAAATACAAATAATCGCCAACCGAACCTAAACACCTAACCTAACCTAACCTATGCCTATATATGCACAATATGCTAATATATTATAATATTAATTTATATTTGAGAAAATTCTTGTTTTGAATGAACAGCATGTTAAAATTTATGAATGCGTCTGTGGGGGCGACGGCTGGATGTAATGGACTTGAGTCGAGGACGGGTTGAAATCAACTAATGTTGATTTTCTGGTATTTCCGAGTCAGTGGCTGAGGAGTATGGCGCTGGTGACCTAACAGCTCCTCCCCGGCCTCTGCTCAACACAGTAAATATATACATTTAAAACCCGTGGGGTGGGAATTAAGTGCCGAGAATTAAACTCCCGAAATCCCCCATAGTATCATAATAAATTCTTTCAGTCGTAAATTCGAACTCCCAAATTTTATGACCAGGAAGAAAATCCAGACCTGGCAACCGGTGGACTCCCAAGTTAACCCTAACGGAAACAGCGCACTTTTTGGGCTCTGTGACGCGGCGCAGTAGAGGTCAGTTCTGCTCGCTAATCGCATCTTCTCTACCATTTTATAGCTCCAACATTAAGGTTTATGAAGAAGATGATCTCCATCATAAAGTGACAATCGAGGAAAAAGGGCTAAGGCAATTGGCCGTTCGGAAACATTGGCTACAATATGGCAATATCAGCCAACCAATCACGCCATTTGTTGATAGTTTAACGACCAATGAGACTGGAAGTTTGGGAATTAACGTGTTTTTAGGCTATAAATCAAAATTCGTACGAGTATATATGTAATTTGCCGTGAGGGAGATTGCCCAATCTCCAGCCAGATGTAAAGCTTATTACTGCTTAGGTTATCAAACCCATGCAACTGGAAATGCAAATTTTGCAAGTAACTGACTGTCGTAACAAAGATTAAACGTAAAGTTGCAAAACGAAAAATTGCAAAGCATTCTTAGGTGTTGTGTGTGTGTGTGTGTGTGTGTGTGTGTGTGTGTGTGTGTGTGTGGTGTGTGTGGTGTGTGTGTGTGTGTGTGTGTGTGTGTGTAATTACCTAAGTGTAATTACCTAAGTGTAGTTACAGGATGAGAGCTACGCTCGTGGTGTCCCGTCTTCCCAGCACTCTTTGTCATATAACGCTTTGAAACTACTGACGGTCTTGGCCTCCACCACCTTCTCCCCCAACTTGTTCCAACCGTCTACCACTCTGTTTGCGAAAGTGAATTTTCTTATATTTCTTCGGCATCTGTGTTTAGCCAGTTTATATCTATGACCTCTTGTTCTTGAAGTTCCAGGTCTCAGGAAATCTTTCCTGTCGATTTTATCAATTCCTGTTACTATTTTGTATGTAGTGATCATATCACCTCTTTTTCTTCTGTCTTCTAGTTTTGGCATATTTAATGCTTCTAACCTTTCCTCGTAGCTCTTACCCTTCAGTTCTGGGAGCCACTTAGTAACATGTCGTTGCACCTTTCCAGTTTGTTGATGTGCTTCTTAAGATATGGGCACCAAACAACAGCTGCATATTCTAGCTTTGGCCTAACAAAAGTCATGAACAATTTCTTTAGTATATCCCCATCCATGTGTGTGGTGTGTGTGTGTGTGTGTGTGTGTATGTGTGTGTGTGTGTGTGTGTGTGTGTGTGTGTGTGTGTGTGTGTGTGTAGATTTACTATTTGTACCTGCAAAATTAGCTATTAGCTCTTGGACCCCCACCTTTCTTTCCAATCTATTTTCTACTATTATGTCCATAAATTTCGATTTTAACACACGTGCGCACACATCCCCAGGAAGCAGCCCGTCGCAGCTGTCTAGCTCCCAGGTACCTATTTACTGCTAGGTGAATAGGGGCACCAGGGTGAAAGTAACTCTGCCTTTTGTTTTTGCTTTGGCCGAGAATCGAACCCGGACCCCTTAAGATTACGATCCCCGAGCGCTGTCCACTCAGCCGCAAGGCCCCCTCTCCCTGTACTCACCTAGTTGTGCTTGCGGGGGTTGAGCTCTGGCTCTTTGGTCCCGCCTCTCAACCGTCAATCAACAGGTGTACAGTTTCCTGAGCCTAATGGGCTCTATCATATCTACATTTGAAACTGTGTATGGAGTCAGCCTCCACCACATCACTTCCTAATGCATTCCATTTGTCAACCACTCTGACACTAAAAAGTTCTTTCTAATATCTCTGTGGCTCATTTGGGCACTCAGCTTCCACCTGTGTCCCCTAGTGCGTGTGCCCCTTGTGTTAAATAGACTGTCTTTATCAACCCTGTCGATTCCCCTGAGAACCTTGAATGTGGTGATCATGTCCCCCCTAACTCTTCTGTCTTCCAACGAAGTGAGGTTTAATTCCTGCAGTCGCTCCTCGTAGCTCATACCTCTCAGCTCGGGTACTAGTCTGGTGGCAAACCTTTGAACCTTTTCCAGTTTAGCCTGTGTGTCGGCGTGCGTGCGTGCGTGCGGTTGACGTAACATATCTTACTGTAAATTATCACTGTAACATGCTTATTGTTGCGTCACCCGTCACATCCTCATGACAGTTGCGTCACCCGTCACATCCTCATGATAGTTGCGTCACCCGTCACATCCTCAACGACAGTTGCGTCACCCGTCACATCCTCCATGACAGTTGCGTCACCCGTCACATCCTCCATGACAGTTGCGTCACCCGTCACATCCTCAACGACAGTTGCGTCACCCGTCACATCCTCCATGACAGTTGCGTCACCCGTCACATCCTCCATGACAGTTGCGTCACCCGTCACAGCCTTCATACTTGTGTCATTCCTTATGGCCAGTCCGTCACTCGTTTGCGTCATATATACAATAAACACCTGCGTCTTGCGTCACATGTACATCAGATCTCTGCCTCACGTGAACGAGAAACACCTGCGTAAACACATGAAACAATTGCGTCACGCTTGACATCGCGTCAGAAACCATATAAAAGAGAGATTTTTTTTGCTTTGGTAATTAAACTTGCGCACTTTTTTTGCTAGGCTTTGTCTCAAACAGGAGATTAATCTGGGTGTAAAATTTTGTAATGATCAGTTCATTAATTAGCCGATTATGTTGAACCTCTGTGAGGATAATTGGTCTGTTGATGCTATTGATAGTTAGCGGTTGTTTGTGCTATTTAATAGCAGTTTGAGGTGAATAGTTGATAGTTGTAGCTTGTTGGTGGTAGTTTGTGAATGTTGTTAGGGGGGGGGTTGTTTGCGCTAGTTTATGGCTGTTAGTGGTAGTTTGTAGATTAGTCTATCTTGATTTAGGCTTCCGTGACCTACCCTAGGTGGTAGTTACTGAGTAGTTACTGGTCCATACGGTAGTTAGATAAGGTGTATGGAACTAGTGTTCAGTTTATAGTTCATGCGAGAAAGGTAGTTGAGATTGGTGTGTGTGTGTGTGGTGTGTGTGTGTGTGTGTGTGTGTGTGGTGTGTGTGTGTGTGTGTGTGTGTGTGTGTGTGTGTGTGTGTATGTGTGTCATGCGTGTGTTCGTAATTACCACAGTGGTTATAGATGATGTGTTCGGCTGTTACAATCTTTAGCTGCGTAATGACATCACTAAAAGGTGATTATCTATTGGACAATATTGAGGCCATACATAGCCAACGACGCAGGTTCAATCCCTTTGTATTGACTCGGTATTTTTAGTTTTTTTTTTTTGAGTGTTTAGCGGGGAATTGTTGTACATTTTTGTCACCTCGTCAAGTTTGGAACATCAGGAAGTGTTGCCATGTTGGTTGTGTGTAGGTGTGGGTGTGGTGTAGGGTGTGTGTAGGGGTGTGTGTGTGGGTGTGTAGCGTGTGTGTAGGTGTGGGTGTGTGTAGGGTGTGTGTAGGGGGGTGTGTGTGGGTGTGTAGGTGTGTGTAGGTGTGGTGTGTTGTAGGGGGTGTGTGGTGTGTGTGGGTGGTGTGTAGGTGTGGGTGTGTGTAGGGGGTGTGTAGGGGGGTGGGTAGTGGCACGACCACCACACCCAACGCTCTTCTTCCCTTCCTACCACGCATCACCCGTCCACAACCACTCACCACAACCACTCACCACAACCACTCACCACACCAATATAATACAACATTACCTCTCCTTATTCTAACCCATCCTTTACGCTCAAAACATCGTCTCCGCCTTTGTTTTACCTATCATCATCATCATGACATTCGATACTACCTCTTGCCTATCATCACTTGGGTCTCTTACCTTAGGGAATGATCTTACCCTTACCTCACTGATCACTAAACACCTGGCGCAGGGGGAGGTTGACCCGGTGATCACCAGTCACCACTAGGCTCCCATCACAACATTAAACACTGAACCGTTGTTGTTGTTGTTAAAAGATCGCTACTTGGAACAAAAAGTTGCAAGTAGCACGGGCTATGGTGAGCCCGTAGTGTGTGCGAATGTGTGTGTGTGTGTATGTGTGTATGTCCAACACTGAACCATCTCCCACAACCAAGGTGGAACTACTTAAATAAAAGCCAACTGGAATATATACCGAGACGAACTTAAACTTGAAACACATTGCCCATAATCTTACTGCAGTTAACAAATGAGTTGTAAATACTCATCCAAGGCTAAGTACAGTCGGCTTGTCGGAGGCTTAGGGCTCGCTCAGGTGCCCTAAGCGGGTACCTAAACATTTGCGGGAACACGAACGAACGAGATAATGGACAAGATACACTTCGGGTGAGCGGGGAAGGGGTATAGCCGAAGAACAGCCGGGTGAGAGGAGACATCGAAGTCGGAAAGACTTCTAAACTCTTCTGGCTAATCTTCAGAGACTTCTCGCTCTTAACCCGAGCTGCATGGCAGACCTGACGCTCTCAACTCCGGGCCGGCGAGGCAAGCAGGCGGGCTCTTGTGGCGGGGTGACGAGGCGAGGACAGCTGTCCTCTTGACTTGTGGAGTCTTCTTTCTTCTATGATTGCCGAAGTCTTCTATCTCTTTCGTCGGATTCAGGGTGGCAGACATGACGTTCACCAGTTCTAAGTAGGAACAAGAACACTGAAGCTGTCTGCCGCGCCCCTATCTTAACCGTCCCATAAACCTTACCTATTTTATTTGACACAACATCCTACTCTTTGACTTCCTCCTCCTCTTCCTCGTCCTCTTCACCTTCATCTCCTGCCCCAGGGAGGGGTGCCCCCAGGGAGGGGTGACCCCAGGGAGGGGTGACCCCAGGGAGGGGTGACCCCAGGGAGGGGTGACCCCAGGGTGTCAGTATTCAGGAAGGCGACCAAAGCTGACCTTTTTCCGGGTTATGAAGCCTTAAGTGACCCGTGACGCATTATGAGGCGTCCTCATAGTCTCCATTATCATTGTTGCTCTTTTACCCCTCATCCTCCCTCATTGTGTCTTCCCCCCTCATCCTCCCTCATTGTGTCTCGCATCATCCTCCCACATTGTGTCTTCCTTCATCATCCTTATCTACCCTCTTCCTCCTCGTTTCCCTTCGTCTTCGATGTCTCTCTTATCCCCCTTTGTCTACACTCCTTCCTCTTTCATTCCCCCTCTTCTTTCCTCCCCTTCACCCGTTCTTCGCGTCATCCTTTTCCTCTCCCTATCCTCTGATACCCTCCATTTCCCCTTTCATCCCTCTCTACCACTCCTATATTCGTTCCTCGTGTCTCCACTACCTTCCCATCCTTTCCTCTTCTTCCCCGTCCTCTTCCCCCCCTTCTATTCACCCTCCTTCTCTTCCAATTCTCCTCCCTCCGCTTCTCTTCCCTCTTCTCTCCCACCCGTCATGGGCTGGAATGTTAAGTGAAACTTGGATTAATCTTTTGAGGGTTGGCAGCTGAGAACGTCACCGTCACCGTCACAGGGACGTTACAACAGCTGCCACCGTCACACGGACCGAAGGACAGCCGCCACCGTCACACGGACCGAAGGACAGCCGCCACCGTCACACGGACCGAAGGACAGCCGCCACCGTCACACGGATCGAAGGACAGCCGCTACCGTCACACGGACCGAAGGACAGCCGCTACCGTCACACGGACCGAAGGACAGCCGCTACCGTCACACGGACCGAAGGACAGCCGCTACCGTCACACGGACCGAAGGACAGCCGCCACCGTCACACGGACCGAAGGACAGCCGCCACCGTCACACGGACCGAAGGACAGCCGCCACCGTCACACGGACCGAAGGACAGCCGTCACATTAACAGAAAATCGTAACTGATACAACCGATTGGGCCTCCAATCACGACTGTTTCACTTTGTACCTTACGCAAGATCCACGACCGTCACACAACCCCTTACGTAAGATCCACGACCGTCACTCAACCCCTTACGCAAGATCCACGACCGTCACTCAACCCCTTACGCAAGATCCACGACCGTCACACAACCCCTTACGCAAGATCCACGACCGTCACACAACCCCCTTACGTAAGATCCACGACCGTCACTCAACCCCTTACGCAAGATCCACGACCGTCACACAACCCCCTTACGTAAGATCCGCAAGACATCCTCCTTCGTATGTCGTCACAACATACGCGATACAGCCGGATACAGCCGGATACGGCTGGTTACGGACGTCCATCTTACGACGCGCGAGCTGTATCCGAATGTCTTCCGAGTCCGGATTGTGACCAATGTTATTCTTCTCGGTGATTATCGACGTCATTCCGGTTAGTTTGACGTCTGCTGTACTCTTTTTGACGTTATTAATGACGGCAATTACAGTTTGCAAGGCAGTCTTAATTATTACTGCGATCGATGGGGAATTGGGAAGAGTAATTTGGATTTTGAGTTATATGAAGAAGGAGAAAAATTGTGAGAGTAGAATGGTTAATCGTGTGCATAAAAACAAAATTGGTAAATTGATTGGTGTTGGTTAGTTGATTTGTTGCGAATGGCTTGGTTTTATGTCAATAATTAGTTGTAGCTTAAGTTACAGCACGATTAGTCACCTCAGCGTTGTGTTACGGCGATGTTATTAGCGTTTTAATAACGTAAAATAGACGTTGTAGTTAGGTTGAGGGTTTGTAGGGTAAATGTAGTTTTGCAAAATTGGTGCTAACTACGAGGGTTAACAGTTACCCATTGATGGGCAGGACTGATGTACAAGTCTCGGGAGGACAGTGTTGATTGATGGTTAATGACGACTAAGCCACGCAAGAGGTGGCATGGGCATGAATAGCCCATAAGTGGTAGAGGGGGGGTAGGGGGGGGGGAGATTCCGTGTTGCTGTGTACTGATGTAAATCATTTACACTCAGGTAGACGACCACAAGGAGAGGTGAGGAGAGTGCTGGCGGCTGTAACTCTTACAGCCGCGCTCCTGTGCCAGGTAAGTCCATTACGGGCTCACCATAGCCCGTGCTACTTGGAACTTTTGGTTCCCGGTAGCTGAATGTTAAACAACAACAACAACGCTGGCGGCTCCTACCTCATACCTCAAGTCTCCGTCGCCGGGACAATACCCTCCCCACGCAGCCCACTCACCCCCTTCCCTTCCTAGTCATATCTCTCCACCTGTCCTCCTGGTGGTCCAGGAGCCACGATAATAACGTCGGAAATACTCACACACACACATCACGGGCTATTCATGCCCGTGCCACCTCTTGGGTGGCTTAATCTTTATCAATCATCACACACACACTCACACACACACACACACACACACACACACACACACACACACACACACACACACACACACACACACACACACACACACAGATAAGGATTGTAGGATCCTCCAAGAGGACCTGGACAGGTTGCAGAGATGGTCAGAGAAATGGCTACTGGAGTTCAACACAAGTAAATGTAAAGTTATGGAAATGGGATCAGGTGATAAGAGACCAAAGGGACAGTACACAATGAAGGGGAACAGCCTACCTGTGACGACTCGAGAAAGAAACCTGGGTGTGGACGCAACACCTAATCTATCTCCTGAGGCACATATAATAGGATAACGACAGCAGCGTACTCTACACTGGCAAAAGTAGAACATCATTCAGAAACCTAAGTGAGGAGCCTTTTAGGGCGCTTTACACTGCCTACGTGAGACCAGTCTTAGAGTATGCCGCGCCATCATGGAGTCCCCACCTGAAGAAACACATAAGGAAACTGGAAAAGGTTCAAAAGTTTGCGACGAGGCTTGTCCCAGAGTTACGACGGATCCGATATGAAGAACGTCTGAAGAAACTGAACCTTACGACACAAAAAAAAAAGAAGGGAGAGGGGAAGATATGATAGGAACGTATAAAATACTCAGGGGAATTGACAGAGTGGACATAGACGAAATGTTCACACGGAATAGTAACAGAACGAGGGGACACGGGTGGAAGCTGGAAACTCAGATGAGTCACAGAGGTGTTAGGAAGTTTTCTTTTAGCGTGAGAGTAGTGGAAAATGGAATGCACTTAAGGAACAGGTTGTGGAAATAAACTCTATTCATAATTTTAAAACTAGATATGATAGGGAAATGGGACAGGAGTCATTGCTGTAAACAACCGATGGCTAGAAAGGCGGGATCCAAGAGTCAATGCTCGATCCTGCAAGCACAAATAGGTGAGTACACACACACACACACACACACACACACACACACACACACACACACACACACACACACACACACACACACACACACACACAGGAATAAATCCCAATATAATAATAATACCCCCTCCTCCCCCCCCCTCCTCCGGGCATCTGTTGTATTTGTCCTCTCCGCTATTTTTTACCTGTCACCTCAACACCCCCCCCCCCGCTTGTTCCCCTTCACCTGGCACCTCACACCTCCCTGTTCCCCTTCACCTGGCACCTCACACCTCCTGTTCCCCTTCACCTGGCACCTCACACCTCCCTGTTCCCCTTCACCTGGCACCTCACACCTTCCTGTTCCCCTTCACCTGGCACCTCACACCTTCCTGTCCCCTTCACCTGGCACCTCACACCTTCCTGTTCCCCTTCACCTGGCACCTCACACCTTCCTGTTCCCCTTCACCTGGCACCTCACACCTTCCTGTTCCCCTTCACCTGGCACCTCACACCTTCCTGTTCCCCTTCACCTGGCACCTCACACCTCCCTGTTCTGCTTCACCTGGCACCTCACACCTCCCTGTTCCCTTCACCTGGCACCTCACACCTCCTGTTCCCCTTCACCTGGCACCTCACACCTCCCTGTTCCCCTTCACCTGGCACCTCACACCTCCCTGTTCCCTTCACCTGGCACCTCACACCTCCCTGTTCCCCTTCACCTGGCACCTCACACCTTCCTGTTCCCCTTCACCTGGCACCTCACACCTTCCTGTTCCCCTTCACCTGGCACCTCACACCTCCCTGTTCCCCTTCACCTGGCACCTCACACCTCCCTGTTCTGCTTCACCTGACAGCTCACGGCCAATATTCCCCTTCATCTGGCACCTCATTTCCTGTCCTCTCACCTGGCACTATCACCCCCCCCCCCCCTCCAGGTGCCCCCGCCACTGATGTGTGAAGGCAGGAGTAGGTTGGGTGGGGGGGAGGGGTATCTGGCTCCACGCCTCACTAAAGGGAATGCCAAATCGTAATGAATATGTGATTAGGCCTGATTCACACGGCAGGTCTGCGTGCTCCCTTTAATTTGCCAAGCTTAACTGTTTCAATTTGCTCAGCACAAACATTTTTCCGCTAATACAAAGTGAATATGATGCAAAAAATGCTGTGTATTTACCTGAAAAAATTACCGGTTGAAATATGTATATCGCGGGCCGCTTGGGCAGGCCTCATTAATTGATTAGGGATGATTAGGTGGTGTATTTTGGCGGGAAATCTTTAGCCAATGAGCGCGGAGGAAGAGACGCGCCAAAATCAGTGTGGCGGTGTGTACTTGGCGGGAGACTGGCGTGATGCGCGGGCATAAAAGAATCAGTGAACCGAGCAAATCCTACAATTATCATAACACCAGCGCGGGACGAATTATTTAGTAGATATTAATTTATAATATTTTTGTGTGATTGACCTTTGATGTACCTCGTGTCGAACTGAATGTTCTGTATTACACCGTTTGGCGTTGCTGTAATTGATGGGTCTCGCATGTAAATGACAGTAATGTGCTCACATGCTTACTCTTCCAGTAATATGATGCGTTTAACACTCAATGATCATTAATAACAAATGCAACTCCGCTGAAAAGATTTTAGAATTAAAATCATATGAGCATTTGCAGACGAGGAGTCACAATAACGTGGCTGAAATATGTTGACCAAACCACACACTAGAAAGTGAAGGGACGACGACGTTTCGGTCCGTCCTAGTGGACCATTCCTAAGTCGATTGTGAGAATCGACTTGTCCAGGACGGACCGAAACGTCGTCGTCCCTTCACTTTCATGGACGGACATACAGGCTCACGGACGGACATACAGACTCACGGACATACAGGCTCACGGACGGACATACAGACTCACGGACATACAGGCTGACGGACGGACATACAGGCTCACGGACATACAGGCTCACGGACATACAGGCTGACGGACGGACATACAGACTCACGGACATACAGGCTGACGGACGGACATACAGGCTCACGGACATACAGGCTCACGGACATACAGGCTCACTGACATACAGGCTCACGGACATACAGGCTCACGGACGGACATACAGACTCACGGACATACAGGCTCACGGACATACAGG
>WNGS01108937.1:0-30759 GCA_020271785.1 Procambarus virginalis | reverse complement strand
TATATATATATATATATATATATATATATATATATATATATATATATATAAGTAGGGAAAAGTGCGACTAGAGCACCGCGCGCCATCTGCCAGGTGGACCCCCCTGCGACTAGAGCACCGCGCGCCACCTGCCAGGTGGAACCCCCTGCGACTAGAGCACTGCGCGCCATCCGCCAGGTGGACCCCCTGCGACTAGAGGGATGCGCGGGCTCAGCCAGGTGGACCCCCCCCCAAGACTAGAACCGCGCGCAGCATCTGGCCATGTGATCCCAAAGAGCCAGCTGGCCATGTGGTGCTCAGGTGTCTAGCCACATAGTGTTGTAAGGGGATTTTCCCGGAAGTTTGGGGCGTGTCGGACGCGTGTGAGCATCCGGTGTTTGGGTATGTGGTCAGGGAAGATGAGGGGGTCATGTTGTTTGGGGGGGTAGGGGGTATGAAGGGCTATGTGGTATGTGCTAGAGTAAGACGTATGTGGATATGTTTGTTGGGGTGTGTCGGACGCGTGTGAGCGTCCGGTGTTTGGGTATGTGGTCAGGGAAGACTGGGGTCATGTTGTTTGGGGGGTAGGGGAGTATGTAGGGCTATGTGGTATGTGCTAGAGTAAGAGGTATGTGGATATGTTGTTAAGAGTAAATGAATATGTATGTTTGTTTTCCGTAGACTTAATCATGTGCGTAGATAATAGTTTTTGATTAAAGACTTTGTATGCTATGTGCTAGAGTATGAGGCTGGCTCTAGAAGGCCCAACATATGTTGATGTGGTAGGGGAGGGAGGGGATAGGGAGTGTGAGGGAGAGTGAGGGGAGCTTCCCCTCTGGCTGGAGAGTGTTTAGGACCATTTCGTGGTTTGTGGTTTTTGACAGCTTCCGTTTAGGTAGCACTTGAGAGAGTGTCATGTTGGGTAGGGGATGGAAGCTATGTGCTCGGTATGTAGGTTATGTTGTGGAGGGAGGGGGGACCCTCCCATACCTGAGAGAGAGCAGAGAGTTAAGATGAGAGAAGGAGGGAGAGTGAGGGGACCTTCCCCCCATGGCTGGAGAGTGAGAGGGAGCAGGGAGTTAAGATGAGAGAAGGAGGGAGAGTGAGGGGACCTTCCTCCAATGGCTGGAGAGTGTTTAGGGTCATTTGTGGTTTTGACATCCATTACGCCTTTCTTCGAGCTATGGTCATGGCATGAAGTGTCAGGAGAGACAGACAGACAGACAGACAGACAGACCGGGGGGTAGGAGGTGATGAGAGTGGCAGCAGGACGGAAGTGAACCATTAACCTTAAACGCTTTTCAATGTCTACAGAGAGGACTGAGAGATGCTCACCCCAACAGGGCATCACCTGTCCATCATCAATCACTTCTCATTTGACCGGAATCGTTTCTCTTTTCTAGCATAGGTGGAGTCATATCTCCCCTCAGCAGAGATTATATGCAATAAACAGGGAAAAGTAAACACATTATATAAATTTATTTCTTTTATTAAACACTTAAGCAATTTACAACGATAATATTGAGTATGCCATGAGCGCAACATACAAATTCCAAAATGCAGTCCTGGGAGTTTGACACACATTGATTAACAAGATATCTGATTATTTATACAACTTCTCTCTACATTATATGCAGGGTTGCATAGCGTGTCAAGAACTACCTATGTGATGCTAAACAGTCAAATCTCACACAAGGCAGTCATACGGGCAGAGCCGCATAACGGGTCAAGGACTGAACACGCCATTCATTTTTAGCTAATCACGTTACAATCATGACGTGCTAGTTACAAAATTCAAAATAAGTCCGCACATTGACGCTTGAGACGTGATCACTACCTACAAATTTTTGTTAACTGTGTTCGCAACATCTGGTGTCCAAATAAATATCATTGAAATGTAAGCGTGTTTTCTCAATCTCCATCACCTCTTCTTCCTACACCCATTATTGCTGTGCAGACCTTATAAACACAACGGCGTTATCATAGGAAGACAATGACACAGAATGTTCAAGACTCCTGAATGAGTGAAACATCAACCCGTCTCGTTAGGGTCTAACCTCCGTGCTGGTTTGAGGCGTAGTGACATGGGCGAGGTAGTGGGATGACCCTACCCTCACCCCATCCACCCCAACCTTTCCCCCATCCCCACTCCCACCCCCCCTTCCAAGCCCAAACCATCGAGCATCACTTCACCCTTCCCAGACCGGATGTTCTGTGCAAAGCCTTTAGTATTATTTCTGATCATATGTGTAACCTTGTATCGCAACATGACCAACATGGTAACATCATTCTTTGCTCAAATAACATTTTTTTTTTTAAGAGTAACGAGAGTCATAAGGTGGTCTTCAATCTTATTATTATAACAAAACATATTTTTTTTGTAAACACAACTGCATGGGATACACTTAGCAGTCAGTCAGTGGTCACTCTCTCTCTCTCTCTCTCTCTATTCAGATCATTTAATAGTTGGGAAAAGTAACATCAATTCCTTTCTCCTGCTGCCGCTGTTCACGTATCTTTTTCATTTCACTTAGACTGACAGCTCACCAGAGGATGGAAGACTAATGTCAATTTTCGAGCCCCCATCTCTCACACCCTTATAACCCTATAACGTAACATGACCAACATGATGACGTCGTTCTCTGCCCAAATGTCATTAATGTAACGTGACCAACATGGTAACGTCATTCTTTGCCCAAATATCATTTTAAGAGTAACGAGCAACTTTCGGTCAGATGTCTGAATATTGAAATGTGAACCGTGTTAAATTGACTTGTTCATTATCCACGAGTTCAAGCTGCCTTGAACTCGGACCTACATTATCCAAAACAAACTTTCCGCTATCCAAATAAATAAAATTTGAAAATGTGCGCGTGTCTACTCATTCCATCTCGTCAGGGTCGGACCTTGTGTCTTCCCCTAGCACGAGTTTTTTCACTAACCACCGTCCTTCGCACTCATCAGCCATTAGTGATCGTTGGATCCAGCAGAAAAAAAAAACAGTCTGCTGACAGTGTGACAGTTTAGCCCTCTGTAACTCATTGTAACGCAAATCATCTTTCTGCAATCCAAATAACATTATATCGTTACGTATTGCGTTTTACTGAATGAGGGAAACATTTTACATCTTAATAGGCATCTCAAGTAAATGAGCGAACGAGCATTCTAGCGGTACACCTCTTGAAGAGTGACAGACGTCTGGCCAGCTGTGGACGACGCACACATGCTCTTATGTCGGCTAACCTACACTCACACCCGACGACACATGCTATCACATCCATCACACATTATTTCCTTAACCATGTAGTCTCTCTCTCTCTCTACATTTCTCCTAGCTTCTACCATCACTCAGTAACTCAGTAAGTCAAACAGCAAAGCGGACTGAAGACTCTAATATGTTATGGGATAGACTGCTTCACTCTCGAGTTGAGTCATTAGTGAAATACACGGCTTCAGTTTGGTGTGACATAGCATCTAGCTCACCAGAGGATGGAACACTAATGTCAATTTTCGAACCCCCATCACACTCACCTTTATAACTTTGTAACGTAACATGACCAACACGATGTCATCGTTCTTTGCCCAAATATTATTAATGTAGTGTGACCAACATGTTAACATCGTTCATTGCCTAAATATCATTTTAAGAGTAAGAGTAACTTTCTGTCCGAATATCATATTGATATGTGAACCCCATTTAGCCAAACACAATATGTCCTTTACATCTCATACCATATAATATTACTGTCTACCAGTTTTTAGCCCCTGTAACACATTGTAACGTAACGCGAAATCAAATTTCTACAAACCAAAATATCATTTTTAAATGAAGTTTGACTTAGTCCATCTCCTTTACATCTCATACCATATAATATTACTGTCTACCAGTTTTAGCCCCTGTTTAGCCAAACGCATATAGTCCTGTCAGTCATTCGCATATAGTCCTGGGGACCATTCAGGCTTGTTCGCATATATATATATATATATATATATATATATATATATATATATATATATATATATATATATATATATATATATATATATATATAAGTAGGGGAAAGTGCGACTAGAGCACCGTGCGCCATCTGCCAGGTGGACCCCCCTGCGACTAGAGCACCGCGCGCCATCTGCCAGGTGGACCCCCCTGCGACTAGAGCACCGCGCGCCATCCGCCAGGTGGACCCCCCTGCGACTAGAGGGACGCGCGGGCTCAGCCAGGTGGACCCCCCCTCCAAGACTAGAACCGCGTGCAGCATCTGGCCATGTGATCCCAAAAGAGCCAGCTGGCCATGTGGTGCTCAGGTGTCTAGCCACATAGTGTTGTAAGGGGATTTTCCCGGAAGTTTGGGGCGTGTCGGACGCGTGTGAGCATCCGGTGTTTGGGTATGTGGTCAGGGAAGATGAGGGGTCATGTTGTTTGGGGGGGTAGGGGGGTATGTAGGGCTATGTGGTATGTGCTAGAGTAAGAGGTATGTGGATATGTTGGTTGGGGTGTGTCGGATGCGTGTGAGCGTCTGGTGTTTGGGTATGTGGTCAGGGAAGACTGGGGTCATGTTGTTTGGGGGGTAGGGGAGTATGTAGGGCTATGTGGTATGTGCTAGAGTAAGAGGTATGTGGATATGTTGTTAAGAGTAAATGAATATGTATGTTTGTTTTCCGTAGACTTAATCATGTGCGTAGATAATAGTTTTTGATTAAAGACTTTGTATGCTATGTGCTAGAGTATGAGGCTGGCTCTAGAAGGCCCAACATATGTTGATGTGGTAGGGGAGGGAGGGGATAGGGAGTGTGAGGGAGAGTGAGGGGAGCTTCCCCTCTGGCTGGAGAGTGTTTAGGACCATTTTGTGGTTTGTGGTTTTTGACAGCTTCCGTTTAGTTAGCACTTGAGAGAGTGTCATGTTGGGTAGGGGATGGAAGCTATGTGTTCGGTATGTAGGTTATGTTGTGGAGGGAGGGGGGACCCTCCCGTACCTGAGAGAGAGCAGAGAGTTAAGATGAGAGAAGGAGGGAGAGTGAGGGGACCTTCCCCCCATGGCTGGAGAGTGAGAGGGAGCAGGGAGTTAAGATGAGAGAAGGAGGGAGAGTGAGGGGACCATCCCCCAATGGCTGGAGAGTGTTTAGGGTCATTTGTGGTTTTGACATCCATTATGCCTTTCTTCGAGCTATGGTCATGGCATGAAGTGTCAGGAGAGACAGACAGACAGACAGACAGACAGACAGACAGACAGACAGACAGACAGACAGACCGGGGGGTAGGAGGTGATGGGAGTGGCAGCAGGACGGAAGTTAACCATTAACCTTAAACGCTTTTCAATGTCTACAGAGAGGACTGAGAGATGCTCACCCCAACAGGGCATCACCTGTCCATCATCAATCACTTCTCATTTGACCGGAATCATTTCTCTTTTCTAGCATAGGTGGAGTCATATCTCCCCTCAGCAGAGATTATATGCAATAAACAGGGAAAAGTAAACACATTATATAAATTTATTTCTTTTATTAAACACTTAAGCAATTTACAACGATAATATTGAGTATGCCATGAGCGCAACATACAAATTCCAAAATGCAGTCCTGGGAGTTTGACACACATTGATTAACAAGATATCTGATTATTTATACAACTTCTCTCTACATTATATGCAGGGTTGCATAGCGTGTCAAGAAATACCTACGTGATGCTAAACAGTCAAATCTCACACAAGGCAGTCATACGGGCAGAGCCGCATAACGGGTCAAGGACTGAACACGCCATTCATTTTTAGCTAATCACGTTACAATCATGACGTGCTAGTTACAAAATTCAAAATAAGTCCGCACATCGACGCTTGAGACGTGATCACTACCTACAAATTTTTGTTGACTGTGTTCGCAACATCTGGTGTCCAAATAAATATCATTGAAATGTAAGCGTGTTTTCTCAAGCTCCATCACCTCTTCTTCCTACACCCATTATTGCTGTGCAGACCTTATAAAACACAACGGCGTTATCATAGGAAGACAATGACACAGAATGTTCAAGACTCCTGAATGAGTGAAACATCAACCCGTCTCGTTAGGGTCTAACCTTCGTGCTGGTTTGAGGCGTAGTGACATGGGCGAGGTACTGGGATGACCCTACCCTCACCCCATCCACCCACACCATTCCCCCATCCCCACTCCCACCCCCCCTTCCAAGCCCAAATCATCGAGCATCACTTCACCCTTCCCAGACCGGATGTTCTGTGCAAAGCCTTTAGTATTATTTCTGATCATATGTGTAACCTTGTATCGCAACGTGACCAACATGGTAACATCATTCTTTGCTCAAATAACATTTTTTTTTAAGAGTAACGAGAGTCATAAGGTGGTCTTCAATCTTATTATTATAACAAAACATATTTTTTTTTGTAAACACAACTGCATGGGATACACTTAGCAGTCAGTCAGTGGTCACTCTCTCTCTCTCTCTCTCTATTCAGATCATTTAATAGTTGGGAAAAGTAACATCAATTCCTTTCTCCTGCTGCCGCTGTTCACGTATCTTTTTCATTTCACTTAGACTGACAGCTCACCAGAGGATGGAAGACTAATGTCAATTTTGAGCCCCCATCTCTCACACCCTTATAACCCTATAACGTAACATGACCAACATGATGACGTCGTTCTCTGCCCAAATATCATTAATGTAACGTGACCAACATGGTAACGTCATTCTTTGCCCAAATATCATTTTAAGAGTAACGAGCAACTTTCGGTCAGATGTCTGAATATTGAAATGTGAACCGTGTTAAATTGACTTGTTCATTATCCACGAGTTCAAGCTGCCTTGAACTCGGACCTACATTATCCAAAACAAACTTTCCGCTATCCAAATAAATAAAATTTGAAAATGTGCGCGTGTCTACTCATTCCATCTCGTCAGGGTCGGACCTTGTGTCTTCCCCTAGCGCGAGTTTTTTCACTAACCATCGTCCTTCGCGCTCATCAGCAATTAGTGATCGTTGGATCCAGCAGAAAAAAAAAACAGAGTCTGCTGACAGTGTGACAGTTTAGCCCTCTGTAACTCATTGTAACGCAAATCATCTTTCTGCAATCCAAATAACATTATATCGTTACGTATTGCGTTTTACTGAATAAGGGAAACATTTTACATCTTAATAGGTATCTCAAGTAAATGAGCGAACGAGCATTCTAGCGGTACACCTCTTGAAGTGTGACAGACGTCTGGCCAGCTGTGGCCGACGCACACATGCTCTTATGTCGGCTAACCTACAATCACATCCGACGACACATGCTATCACATCCATCACACCTTATTTCCTTAACCATGTAGTCTCTCTCTCTCTACATTTCTCCTAGCTTCTACCATCACTCAGTAACTCAGTAAGTCAAACAGCAAAGCGGACTGAAGACTCTAATATGTTATGGGATAGACTGCTTCACTCTCTAGTTGAGTCATTAGTGAAATACACGGCTTCAGTTTGGTGTGACATAGCATCTAGCTCACCAGAAGATGGAACACTAATGTCAATTTTCGAACCCCCATCACACTCACCTTTATAACTTTGTAACGTAACATGACCAACACGATGTCATCGTTCTTTGCCCAAATATTATTAATGTAGTGTGACCAACATGTTAACATCGTTCATTGCCTAAATATCATTTTAAGAGTAAGAGTAACTTTCTGTCCGAATATCATATTGATATGTGAACCCCATTTAGCCAAACACAATATCTCCTTTACATCTCATACCATATAATATTACTGTCTACCAGTTTTAGCCCCTGTAACACATTGTAACGTAACATGGAAATCAACTTTTCTGTTGACCAATTAGCATTATTGAAAATGTAAACCATGTTTAGCCATTACATCCAAACACAAGTAAAATATTACCACAGCCCTGTTTAGTTCTTGTAACACATTATATCGTTACGTAACGCAACGTGGAAAATCATCTTCCTATCTGATGACCAAATAACATTTTTGTAAATGTGAAGCTTTGTAGATTTAATTTTAAACAAAGGTGAGTCACTAGTCCACAAACTAAGAGTGGTGAGTCAGGAAGAATGTCTTTGTGAAATATGCACAGAAGAGTTTGGGGAGATATGATCACTACATACCTACAAATTCTAATATTTTTTGTTAACTGTGTGATCACGACATTTACCTCTTGGTCTCTTGTTCCGCCTCTCACTAGACAATAAACACAATTTTGTATAATTTCTCGACTAAAATACCACTCTGAAACATCTTTACACTTTATTTTTTTCATTGACACGTGCTCAGCCATCAAAGGGAATCTCACTACTGCATGGATGTCTTGTGTGATAAATATACGAACCTTTCCTAGCTTATCATTTTCTTTGAGAAACTTATATGTGGTGATCATATCTCCCGAGTCCACACAAATAACTCACCAGAAAACCAGTCAGTCAGTCACTCAGTCAAAACATTTTTTATAGTTCAAAGTTTTTCATCTTAAAAAAAAACAGGGACTACTAGTCTTCATTTTTTTTCTTCTATCAAATCAAATAGCCGCGAGGACCACTACCACATGACTATCAATCGCTTGACTAGGTTAAGGACTGCAATATCACACACCATACTTGTTACGGGCTCTCACTAGTCAATAAACACAATTTTGGATAATTTCTCGACTAAAATAACACTCCGAAACATCTTTGCACTTTGAATTTTTTCTTCAGTTCTCAAATCACAGCTCGCATCTAATTTACTGTTATTTTTTTTTGTTTGCAGAACTATGTTTTGAGAATATGCACAATGTCACCAATTACTGTTCGTATCATCAAAGTCCTTTCAGTCATCAAAACAAGCAGAGGTGCAGCATAATCCACCAGAGATCTGATGTATGCAAGGTACACCATTTTGACAATTCCGACACCGACCCGCCTTAGCGAGATGACTATGTGCAACAATAGCCTAGCGCACTTAATAATTTTATTCAAGCACTGATAACATAGCATAATGTAAGATTTTTTCACATTTCATATCACGTGTGTAGATTTAGTTTTAACAAAAAGTGAAACACGAGAGCATGAACTAATAGGATTGAGATAGGAGGAAAGGATTTGTGGAAGATAGAAGAGCTGAGGAGACATGTTCCATACCTACATTACTATTATTTCTTGCAGACCTGCAGACCTGACCAGAAAAGCAGTCAATCAGTCACTCAGTCAAACATTTTTATAGTTAAAAGTTTTTCATCTTAAAAAACAGGGACTACTGGTCTTCATTTTTTTCTTCTATCAAATCAAATAAGCGCGAGGGCCACTACCTATTGTTGTTGTCTGCCAGTCTGTCTGTCTATCGCTTGACTAGGTTAAGGACTGCAATATCTCACACCATACTTGCTACGGGCTCTCACTAGTCAATAAACACAATTTTGTAACATTTCTCGACTAAAATAGCTCTCCCAAACAACTTTACAGTTTTAATTTTTCATCGACACGTGCACAGCTATCAAAGGGAATCTCACTACTGCACAAATGTCTTGTGTGATGAATAAAAGGTCCTTACATAGCATATAATTTTATTTGAGAATCTTATATGTGGTGATCATATCTCCCGAGTCCACACAAATAACCCACAATAACCCTCATCCATATTGAGAAAGAGAGAGAAGGCAAACATAGCTTGGTTTTTGCATTTAGTTTTTAAAAAAGGGGTAAGAATAAGAAGAGTCACGTTCCATAAAAATACTTTACAGCATCCATTATTTATGTGCAGTAAGAGGGAAACGGAATCCGGAATTTCCAAGCATTACAACGCTATCGAAGTAAACATAAAAGACAATAATGTAGTAGTAGTAGTATGCTATTAATCCACTAGTCAAATCATCGCATAACAGATATGATTTCACGAGTTTTAACCTTTGAAAGTTTTTTCATTATTTTCTCTTCACTTGTTCTAAGTGAGTCAGACAAAATGTGGCATTTCATTATTAGCCAGGCAATACGCTATTAGCTAGATAGTCAATACATATAAAACGTATTATTTCGCAAATTTTTTTCTAGCAAATATGGTTCCTTTAAGCAGTTCAACACATCAATCACCAGCAGTCCGCGAAATTCTCTTTAGTCAATAATCATCCTTTACAGTATTTCTTGACTAAAATAGCTCTCCAAAACATAAGTGTTTATTTTTATTCTCACTGTCGCACTTATAGTCATGTTTACTGAACGTCGAAATCATTTCCTGTGTGCCCATTTTTTACTTGAACCCGTCTCCACTCCAAACCAGTCAGGGCCTAGGGTCCCGACTCGGACCGCAGGTCCGGTTTGGAGTGGAGACGGGTTCAAGTAAAAAATGGGCACACAGGAAATGATTTCGGCGTTCAGTAAACATGACTATAAGTGCGACAGTGAGAATAAAAATAAACACTTATGTTTTGGAGAGCTATTTTAGTCAAGAAATACTGTAAAGGATGATTATTGACTAAAGAGAATTTCGCGGACTGCTGGTGATTGATGTGTTGAACTGCTTAAAGGAACCATATTTGCTAGAAAAAAATTTGCGAAATAATACGTGTAATATGTATTGACTATCTAGCTAATAGCGTATTGCCTGGCTAATAATGAAATGCCACATTTTGTCTGACTCACTTAGCACAAGTGAAGAGAAAATAATGAAAAAACTTTCAAAGGTTAAAACTCGTGAAATCATATCTGTTATGCGAAGATTTGACTAGTGGATTAATAGCATACTACTACTACTACATTATTGTCTTTTATGTTTACCTCGATAGCGTTGTAATGCTTGGAAATTGTGTGTGCGGATTCTGTTTCCCTCTTACTGCACATAAATAATGGATGCTGTAAAGTATTTTTATGGAACGTGACTCTTCTTATTCTTACCCCTTTTTAAAAACTAAATGCAAAAACCAAGCTATGTTTGCCTTCTCTCTCTTTCTCAATATGGATGAGGGTTGTTGTGGGTTATTTGTGTGGACTCGGGAGATATGATCACCACATATAAGTTTCTCAAATTAAATGATATGCTATGTAAGGACCGTTTATTCATCACACAAGACATTTGTGCAGTAGTGAGATTCCCTTTGATAGCTGTGCACGTGTCGATGAAAAATTAAAACTGTAAAGTTGTTTGGGAGAGCTATTTTAGTCGAGAAATGTTACAAAATTGTGTTTATTGACTAGTGAGAGCCCGTAGCAAGTATGGTGTGAGATATTGCAGTCCTTAACATAGTCAAGCGATAGACAGACAGACTGGCAGACAACAACAATAGGTAGTGGCCCTCGTGCCTATTTGATTTGATAGAAGAAAAAAATGAAGACTAGTAGTCCCTGTTTTTTAAGATGAAAAACTTTTAACTATAAAAATGTTTGACTGAGTGACTGATTGACTGCTTTTCTGGTCAGGTCTGGAGGTCTGCAAGAAATAATAGTAATGTAGGTATGGAACATGTCTCCTCAGCTCTTCTATCTTCCACAAATCCTTTCCTCCTATCTCAATCCTATTAGTTCATGCTCTCGTGTTTCACTTTTTGTTAAAACTAAATCTACACACGTGATATGAAATGTGAAAAAATCTCACATTATGCTATGTTATCAGTGCTTGAATAAAATTATTAAGAGTGCTAGGCTATTGTTGCACATAGTCATCTCGCTAAGGCGGGTCGGTGTCGGAATTGTCAAAATGGTGTACCTTGCATACATCAGATCTCTGGTGGATTATGCTGCACCTCTGCTTCTTTTGATGACTGAAAGGACTTTGATGATACGAACAGTAATTGGTGACATTGTGCATATTCTCAAAACATAGTTCTGCAAACAAAAAAAATAACAGTAAATTAGATGCGAGCTGTGATTTGAAAACTGAAGAAAAAATTAAAAGTGCAAAGATGTTTCGGAGTGCTATTTTAGTCGAGAAATGATCCAAAATTGTGTTTATTGACTAGTGAGAGCCCGTAACAAGTATGGTGTGTGATATTGCAGTCCTTAACCTAGTCAAGCGATTGATAGTCATGTGGTAGTGGTCCTCGCGGCTATTTGATTTGATAGAAGAAAAAAAATGAAGACTAGTAGTCCCTGTTTTTTAAGATGAAAAACTTTGAACTATAAAAAAAGTTTTGACTGAGTGACTGACTGACTGGTTTTCTGGTGAGTTATTTGTGTGGACTCGGGAGATATGATCACCACATATAAGTTTCTCAAAGAAAATGATAAGCTAGGAAAGGTTCGTATATTTATCACACAAGACATCCATGCAGTAGTGAGATTCCCTTTGATGGCTCAGCACGTGTCAATGAAAAAAATAAAGTGTAAAGATGTTTCAGAGTGGTATTTTAGTCGAGAAATTATACAAAATTGTGTTTATTGTCTAGTGAGAGGCGGAACAAGAGACCAAGAGGTAAATGTCGTGATCACACAGTTAACAAAAAATATTAGAATTTGTAGGTATGTAGTGATCATATCTCCCCAAACTCTTATGTGCATATTTCACAAAGACATTCTTCCTGACTCACCACTCTTAGTTTGTGGACTAGTGACTCACCTTTGTTTAAAATTAAATCTACAAATGCTTCACATAGCATTTTACCAAATCACCTCATTCTTTGGGGCACACGTGAGGAACACAAATGCGAACAAGCCTGAATGGTCCCCAGGACTATATGCGAATGAAAACTCACACCCCAGAAGTGACTCGAACCCATTCTCCCAGTTGAATGAGGTGATTTGGTAAAATGCTATGCCCAAGATAACATCCTAGTGCCGGCGGTGAGGTGGTTCAAATAGCTTCGGCTATCACCTCATTTTGTCCGGTCGTGATGGTCAAGTGGTTTAAGGCGTCTTGTACATACCAGTTGCGTTGCTCCTGGGAGTATGGGTTCGAGTCACTTCTGGGGTGTGAGTTTTCATTCGCATATAGTCCTGGGGACCATTCTGGTTTGTTCGCATTTGTGTTCCTCACGTGTGCCCCAAAGAATGAGGTGATTTGGTAAAATGCTATGCCCAAGATAACCATCCGAGTGCCGGCGGTGAGGTGGTTCAAATAGCTTCGGCTATCACCTCATTTTGTCCGGTCGTTATGGTCAAGTGGTTTAAGGCGTCTTGTACATACCAGTTGCGTTGCTCCTGGGAGTATGGGTTCGAGTCACTTCTGGGGTGTGAGTTTTCATTCGCATATAGTCCTGGGGACCATTCAGGCTTGTTCGCATTTGTGTTCCTCACGTGTGCCCCAAAGAATGAGGTGATTTGGTAAAATGCTATGCCCAAGATAACCATCCGAGTGCCGGCGGTGAGGTGGTTCAAATAGCTTCGGCTATCACCTCATTTTGTCCGGTCGTGATGGTCAAGTGGTTTAAGGCGTCTTGTACATACCAGTTGCGTTGCTCCTGGGAGTATGGGTTCGAGTCACTTCTGGGTGTGTGAGTTTTCATTCGCATATAGTCCTGGGGACCATTTCAGGCTTGTTCATATATATATATATATATATATATATATATATATATATATATATATATATATATATATATATATATATATATATATATATATATATATATATATTGTGGTTGCAGTATTAACGTAATTTTGGTAGAATTTGGAGAGTGACGAGGCTGTCGGGAGTGGCAGCCATCGCTCTGTCGAGTAACGGTAAACTCGGGAGTGTTTATTCGGCATGCGTGATCGATAAATCACTCACCCATGTGATTTAAGGAGTGTGATATCTCCTTAGTGTTCCCAATAACGTTTGATAGCTGTAGGCTACATGTGTCAGCAGTAATTTTTATATATATATATATATATATATATATATATATATATATATATATATATATATATATATATATATATATATATATATATATATATATATATATATATAATAGTAGTGTCACGGTGCCCAGTGTTATTGTGTTATTTACTGTGTCGTGATTGCAAATTTGGGACCTATGTTATAGGGGTTATTGAGAGCACTGGGGTCATTTGCAACAGTAAGTAAGTGTGTGCAGTATTCTAATACTTGGATAATTGAGTACTTGCCGTGTGTGTTGTTGCAAAGGGGTTGTCATTGTTAGTGATTGTTGCTAGAGTTGAGCAATCACCGTGGGTGACTGCAGTTCAGTAAAGCCATTGCGGGGCAGTGTTCTAGAGGGTTCTTGTCCTGTATGTTATTTTACTAGGTTCTGCAGTATTGTCATTGCAACCGGATTGTAACGTAAATCACTGTGATTTGTTAATGTGATTTGTCAGTGTCGTGGGTGAACTCGGCTGGAGACGAGTACTTGGGTATATATATATTCTCCTGTTTATCTGGTAGGACATCGAAGTCCAGTTTTCAGTGAGGTGATTGCGAAGCAATTAATATAACGTAACCGAGGGAACGCCCATTGCTTTAAGAGAATTTGTTCTTTGACAATATGAGTAACGTAGAATACGTTTGGGTTAATTTACTTTCCTGCAAGCAGCTACGGTAGTCTCAAGGAGCCTAGCCACCAGCCAGATAATAATTAGAGTATTGTCTGTCGTAATTAACGGTCAGTGGGCCGGGTAATTGACGTCTTTCAGGAAGTCAAAGTAATTAATCTCGATCCTTGTTGATCGACTCACACGAAGGCTACATTGTTCCATTAACGTAACGTCGTTATTTATGTCCGGAAGTACCGGCAATTGATTGACTCGTGGGAAGAGTAACGTCATTTTAGAATAACGTAAACGTGGTGCCTAATTACGGGTATTAGCCACCTGAATTGGTCTGAGTATGGAAGGCTCAGACGGAATTCATACCTTAATGTAAATTGCTGAGCCAGTGTGAAAGGTTGCGTATTTAACTGTTTAATTATTGATCTTGAGGATAGTAATTAATTACTCTAAAGGTAATCACGAGTGATTACCGTTCTCTTAGCATGTTGGACATTGTAAATCAGAGTTTACCATCGCTGAGTGATTAGTAACCGATTAACGTAAATTAACGTAACTAGTAAAGAGATTAATCAGCTGTCTAGTAGTACAGGGATTAATGGGATTTTCTCACTGAATGCTCGACGGGTAGAGTGTTGTGTAATTTCCGCATTACTAGTGACAGTTGTAAGAGAAGGTTATTATATTAACGTAAATGTTTTGTTATTAACGTAAATCAATTGTATTGATTGTTGATCGTCCGTGGGACGAGTGTTAACGTAAAGATTAATTTGTGGAAGGGTGCTGGAGTGCCAGTGAACCCATTAGTTATTGTTGTTATTGAAAGACTACTGATTTGATTGCATTGCAACCGCTATTGCAGGTGTAGACTGCACTGAGGCGTAGAACAGTTAGGAGGTTACTGGAGACGTGTTTCAGAACTCACTGTGTCATTTGTTGTAATTGTGATTATAGATCTGTTAGTTCTTGCTTGCTTGTTTGATTCCTCTGTGGGCACGCTTATGTTCGAGTTAGTTCATTATGCAGTCCGAGGGGCTGGTGTCTAGCTGTCATTGATAGTGTCACAGGAAGGATTTAGAGTAACGTCATTGACATTTCTTTTTGGTTGTTGTAGTAGTTAGTACTTTAATGAATAAACTAAGTTGTTATGTTTAACACTGTCTTTTCGTTACACCCCCACACATTATTATTGTTATGCAAATGTTCTTCACACTCGACTATTCAAATTGAGACTTATTCTGAGCTTTGGATCAAATATACGGCACCACACAACAATAAATTATTGTTGTGAGAGCCCAGGACCTACTCGTTAGATTCGCTTCGGTGAATAGCGAAGGTCGACGACCTAGTGGAGGGGATTTCAATTTCAATGGGGTCTCGGCGTTTGCTCGCGCCTAGTCAATTGTTCATACAGGGTCCCAAAGTGAGGAATGAGCTGCTTACTACACTGGTGTGTTAGCTAAGCAAGTCCTTCCTCAGGGACCTAGTTGAATATCACGACAGGAATAAAGATTAAAGAATAAAGAAAATTCTTAAAAATTTCCGAGCTCAATTTCATATACCAATTTATTCATTCCACTGACTTAAGTCAGCACCAAAACTCTCACACTACTCACAGGGCACCAGTCTAGTGAGGGATCATGGGGACTAACTACTCAAAGTGCACCAGTCTGGTGAAGGATGACGGGGACTGACTTCTCACTGGGCAGCAGTCTGGTGAAGTATCATAGGGACTGACTACTCACAGTGCACCTTTCTGGTGAAGGATCACGGGGGGACTGACTACTCACAGTGCACCAGTCTGGTGAAAGATCATGGGGACTGACTACTCACAGTGCACCAGTCTGGTGAAGGATCACGGGGGACTGACTACTCACAGGGCAACTGTCTGGTGAAGGATCACGAGGACTGCTTACTCACAGGGCACCATTCTGGTGAAGGATCACTGGGACTCACTACTCACAGTGCACCAGTCTGGTGAAGGATCACGGAAGGGACTGACTACTCACAGGGCAACAGTCTGGTGAAGGCTCACGGGGGGGACTGACTACTCACAATGCACCAGTCTGGTGAAGGATCAAGGGGGGATTGACTACTCACAGGGCACCAATCTGGTGAAGGATCACAGTGGGGACTGACTACTCACAGTGCACCAGTCTGGTGAAGGATCACAAGGGGACTGACTACTCACAGGGCACCAGTCTCGTGAAGGATAACGGGGGGGGGGGGACTGACTACTCACAGGGCACCAGTCTGGTGAAGGATCACGGGGGGATTGACTACTCACAGGGCACCAGTAATGTGAAGATCAAGGAGGGGGGGGGGGACTGACAACTCACAGGCACCAGTCGTGTGAAGGATCACAATGGGACTGACTACTCACAGAGCACCAGTCTGGTGAAAGGTCACCGGGACTGACTACTCACAGTGCACCAGTCTGGTGAAATATCACAGGGGGACTGACTACCCACAGGGCACCAGTCTGGTGAAGGATCACGGGGGGAGGACTGACTACTCATAGGGCACCAGTCTGGTGAAGGATAGTAGTGTAAACCAGGACAAATCGCTGCAATTTTGCTTTTTCCGACTGCAGCGATTTGTCCTCATGTTTTTTCGTTACCCTGGTGAGATTCAACTGCAGTGATTTGTCCTCATGTTTTTTCGTTAGCCCGGTAAGATTCAACTGCAGTGATTTGTCCTCATGTTTTTTCGTTACCCCGGTGAGATTCAACTGCAGTGATTTGTCCTCATGTTTTTTCGTTACCCGGTGAGATTCAACTGCAGTGATTTGTCCTCATGTTTTTTCGTTAGCCCGGTAAGATTCAACTGCAGTGATTTGTCCTCATGTTTTTTCGTTGCCCCGGTGAGATTTGACTGCAGTGATTTGTCCTCATGTTTTTTTCGTTGCCCCGGTGAGATTTGACTGCACCGATATGTCCTCATGTTTTTTCGTTACCCCGGTGAGATTTCACTGCACCGATATGGCCTCATGTTTTTTCGTTGCCCCGGTAAGATTTGACTGCACCGATATGTCCTCATGTTTTTTCGTTACCCCGGTGAGATTTGACTGCACCGATATGGCATACCCGTTTTTAGTTACCCCGGTGAGATTTGACTGCACCGATATGGCCTCATGTTTTTTCGTTGCCCCGGTGACCCATGCACAGGCATTGCTAATGGTCAATGACGTCACCAGCTAGCCGCTCCGCGTTCCTGCACAGGCACGTTCAAGGGGAATAAAAAGCCGGCCTGTGAGTCGTGTGTTTTGCGTTACAACAGTGGTCCTGAAACCTAATGTATAATACCATCAACCCCAGTATATTTTAAATTTCCTATTGACTTCCAACTATCGTCCATTGCAAAAAGGGGAAGCAACACAGAGCATGAACTATGATGTATCTCAGCGTTCTCCCCTATCATCCATTTGTATGAAAACAGTCCCCTGCCAGGCATGGTGACTCCAATGCGATTTCAGTACTAATCCAATATTGCTTCATAACGCATAAATATATATGCGCATACATAAATTTATATGCACGTACATATATATGCACATCTCACATTCTCTCAAAACATGCCTCCCCACACCTTGCTGTAGAATATAATAAATTCAAATATTCATTTAGTAAAAGCAAGTCTCTCATGTTTTAAAATAAGGCCTTCTGCAGTCGCCTTCTTTTCTGACGTCATCATCCCCAATGCTCTGTAAGCCCCCAATGAGCTTCCAGCCAACGTGCTAATGGTGATCCCAGGAGGTTCACACATAAGTGCGAACTATTAATCTGGCTTAATACCTCACCTATACTCTGTGCTTCACCAGAGTCGATATTCAGCTACAATAGCTCGTATTTTCGCTCATTGCTCCTATTTTTCTGTTATTCATTTCATAAACCTCATCAAACCATCCTAACCTAACCTAACCTAACTTATTATTTATTTATAACAAAAAATACATCCTACAGACCAGTTGCTGTCATTGTTTAGTGACATCACGAAAAGCGACCTCAGGTATGGGGATGAGGTATTGATGGCCATTAGCATATAAGTGTCAAGGTATCACAGCACCTGACTTGTCAACTATGTATGACGTCACCAGATGACCAATGCGACCTTTGACATGGAACTTGCATATGGTGTCTGTTAAATGTTATTATTATTATTATTCAAAAAATGACTAGACTAACCATCCCCACCTAACCTAATCAGAGGTTTAAGAATATACATTTTAGTCATCCGCAACTGTAATCATTATTCAGTGATAAGTTCAAAAGTATAACAGCAACCCAAATGTCGTACTGCAATTTAAGCAGAATCGTACATCTGGCAGCATAGCAGGTAAGATGAACATTAGAATAAAGGCAACTGCAGAAGTCCTATTGGCCCATACGAGGCAGCTCCTATATATTTTCACCCAATCTCGTTCATATTCATGTCCACCTTATGCTTAAAACAACCAAGGGATCTCACTTAAAGTAATAGTTTACAATAATAGTTTTAATAAATAGCTCTCATTCTAGTTTTTTACACAACAGCAATTATGAAACCCTATAGCTAGATATCGTACTATAATCCACAAGTAGTTACCACACATCTGGCAGCACAGCGGATTAGTACCTGTGTTCATAGGCTAGTCAACTGTCCTCACCTCCATCAAGTAGCTATCCAAATGTCGCGCCTCAATTCATCCATCTAGCAACTCAGCTGGATGCTAACCACTATATTCATAGGCTAATCATTTCTACACCTCAAAAAAATCCTAGTCTTGCTACGCAAATCAGGTAACTTGTTTCTAAACAAACAGTTACAAATACAAGCATACATACCTACACATACTTCACAACCCATACATTCATAGAGAATAGCCTAGTTTTTGCCACCATTTCCCCATTAATCAGATGTAATTTATGCCATACACAGAAAATACAGCATTTACACACCCAATATGCCATTTATGCACAAAATATATTATTTACACTCAAAATATACCATCACACAAAAATGTCATTTATAGACAAAAATATGTCATTTACATACAAAATATGTCAGTTGCACACAAAAATATACCATTTACACAATATTGCATGTACACTCAGAGTATGACATTTACACGAAGTATGGTATTTGCACAAATATATCAAAATGCTTATGCATTTAGACAATCAAAAATGCACTTTCACTAAAATTACACAATTTCACAAACATAATTTTCACAAAATACCCACACATTGTCTCTTAAACCAAAATACACTTACACCATGAAGATATATTTTTTCAGATTACAGAGCTTACACAAAATACACAATTTGCACACAAAAATACAGTTGCACTGGCCCCACTTCAACAAATTAAAAAACACAACTTGCATAAATGTACTATTATCACAAAAATTATTATAAAACATGGACAATTGTTACACAATTTGTGTAATTATTATACATCTTTGCACAATTAATACAAGAAAACTTGCTATATAATTACTCAACTTGCACAATGACAATCAATACACAAAGGTATAAGTAAACAACTCGTCCATATGCAATTACACAACATGCGCAATTAATACACAACTTTCACAAATGTTGCACATCTTTCATAATTATTACACAACTTGCACAAATACATATCTAGCACAAATACGTACAATACATAACTACCCCAAATATGAAAATACACAACCAGCACAAATACACGATTTACACACAAATACAATTACGACATTTACACAAATAATACACAACTTGCTCAAAAATATAATCAATACACAACTTACCAAAATATGAACAATACATAACTAGCACATACTCATTAAATACACAATTTCCACAAATACACATACAAAAATATATACAATTAATACACAACTTGCACAAAACAATACACAATTTATGGAAATGTAATCAATAATCATACAACTTTTGCAAATACATAACCTACACAAGTAATGCACAAGTATATTAATTGTGCTATATATGTACAAATACAAACACAACCAACTAGGTCAAACAATACACAATTTGCACGATATTTTTCTAGGTATATTTATGACATTAATTAAAATATGCTGAGTTTAACCAACTCCCCAAAAGTCCGAATTTCGCATATAAAAATGGTACATATAACTTCCTATGAGCTCAATATAAAACACATTCATTTGCCATTAATATTTCAACATTATTAGTGCTAAACTATTCATCTAACATATGTCCATTGTTTTTAATGTCTTATTAATACCTCCCTTGTTACATCCTCTCCAATCAGGCCACCCATATTTATTTATGCAAACCATCTAACAGACTTATTTGTTCTAGCATTAGTTATGTTAGGGCAGGTGGGGTTAGGTGAAGTCAGTATTTTCTATGATAATTTTAAACAAATTTGTTATATCTTATCAAAATGCATCCTATTAAAACCTAAATTCATCTAAATCTATCAAAAAATATACTTATACTACACAAATTTGACTAAATTCAACCTAGCAAAAGCTATACTAACTAACTAAATATGAGCATCCCATATCCAAACATACAAGCCTATGTCGCCTCTGTCCATACATTACATGAGTTGGTCATATAGCTCGAACCTCAAATAGGAAATTACACTATTTCATAAACATGCTAGTTCATTAGCCCTAAGATATTATATAACCATCCCTACACGACCTCACCTAACCTGACCTAGCATATCCAAACCTAGATTTAGTTCAAGTTAGTAAAATTTAAGGTACGCCACCTAAATTCGACCTAATTTAAGATAATTCCCACCAATATACCCAAATGTTGTGTATCACAGCACTCCCATAGCCCATTTTACCTACATTTTTTCCTATTCCATCCTACCCTATGCAACCTTACCTAACTAACCTACCATATCCAAACAAAGATTTGGTTAAAGTTGATGAAATTAAGCTATTCCCACCTAAATTTGACCTAATTTAAGACAATTTTCACCAAATATATCCAAATGTTGTGTACCATAGCATCGCCAAAGCCCATTTTTACCTGCATTTCTCCTATTTCCATCCTACCCTACACAACCTCACCTAACCTAACCTAGCATACCCAAACCTAGATTTAGTTCAAGTTGGTAAAATTTAAGCTATGCCACCTAAATTTGACCTAATTTAAGACAATTTCTACCAAATATACCCAAATGTTGTGTATCATAGCACTGTCAAAGCCCATTTTTACCAACATTTCTTCTATTCCACCCTACCCTGTGCAACCTTACCTAACCCAACCTAGCATATCCAAACCTAGATTTGGTTAAAGTTGATGAAATTTAAGCTATTCCACTTAAATTTGACCTAATTTAAGACAATTTCCACCAAATATACCAAATGTTGTGTATCATAGCATCGCCAAAGCCCATTTTTTCCTACATTTTCTCCTATTCCAACCTACCCTACGCAACCTAACCTAACCTAACATATCCAAACCTAGATTTAGTTCAAGTTGGTGAAATTTAAGCTATGCCACTTAAATTCGACCTAATTTAAGACAATTTCCACCAAATATACCCAAATGTTGTGTATCATAGCACTGTCAAAGCCCATATTTTTTACCAACATTTTCTCCAATATCCGTTCTACCCTACGCAACCTCACCTAACCTGACCTAGCATATCCAAATCTGGATTTAGTTAAAGTCGGCGAAATTTAAGCTATGCCACCTAAATTCTACCTAATTTAAGACAATTCCACCAAATATACCCAAAAGTTTGTACATAACACGCCAAAGCTCATTTTAGCTGAGTTTTCACCTATTTCAACCTTCCCTAGACAACCCTACCCAACCTAACCTCTCATATCCAAAGTTAGATTTTATTAAAGTTGGGGAATTTGGTAGAAATTGTCTTAATTAGGTTGAATTTAGTGAGTAAGCATAAATTTCACGAACTTTAATCAAATTAGCTTGGGATAGCTAGAACAGGTTAGGTAAGGTAGGTTGTGTAGGGTAAGATGTAATAGGCGAAAACTTGGGTGAAATGAACTTTGTCTATGCTAAGATACAAAACATTTGGGTAAATTTGGTGGAAATTGGTTTAAATTAGGTTGAATTTAGGTGGGAAAGGCATAAATTTTGCCAACTTTAATCAAATCTAACTTTGGATATGCCAGGTGAGGCTGGGTAGGGTTGTCTAGGGTAGGTTGGAATAGGTGAAAACTTAGCTAAAATGGTCTTTGGCTATGCTACGTAACAAAACATTTTAGGTATATTTGGTAGAAATTGTCTTAAAATAGGATGAATTTAAGTGAGTAAGCATAAATTTCCCCAACTTTAATCAAATCTAACTTTTGATATGCTAGGTCAGGTTAGGTAAGGTTGTGTAAAAACTCGGGTGAAATGAACTTTGGCTATGCTAAGATACAAAACATTTGGGTATATTTCGTGGAAATTGGCTTAAATTAGGTTGAATTTAAGTAGGAAAGGCATAAATTTCCCCAACTTTAATAAAATCTAACTTTGGATATGAGAGGTTAGGTTGGGTAGGGTTGTCTAGGGAAGGTTGAAATAGGTGAAAACTCAGCTAAAATGAGCTTTGGCCGTGTTATGTTACAAAACTTTTTGGGTATATTTGGTGGGAATTGTCTTAAATTAGGTAGAATTTAGGTGGCATAGCTTAAATTTCGCCGACTTTAACTAAATCCAGATTTGGATATGCTAGGTCAGGTTAGGTGAGGTTGCGTAGGGTAGAACGGATATTGGAGAAAATGTTGGTAAAAAATATGGGCTTTGACAGTGCTATGATACACAACATTTGGGTATATTTGGTGGAAATTGTCTTAAATTAGGTCGAATTTAAGTGGCATAGCTTAAATTTCACCAACTTGAACTAAATCTAGGTTTGGATATGTTAGGTTAGGTTAGGTTGCGTAGGGTAGGTTGGAATAGGAGAAAATGTAGGAAAAAATGGGCTTTGGCGATGCTATGATACACAACATTTGGATATATTTGGTGGAAATTGTCTTAAATTAGGTCAAATTTAAGTGGGAATAGCTTAAATTTCATCAACTTTAACCAAATCTAGGTTTGGATATGCTAGGTTGGGTTAGGTAAGGTTGCACAGGGTAGGATGGAATAGAAGAAAATGTTGGTAAAAATGGGCTTTGACAGTGCTATGATACACAACATTTGGGTATATTTGGTAGAAATTGTCTTAAATTAGGTCAAATTTAGGTGGCATAGCTTAAATTTTACCAACTTGAACTAAATCTAGGTTTGGGTATGCTAGGTTAGGTTAGGTGAGGTTGTGTAGGGTAGGATGGAAATAGGAGAAAATGCAGGTAAAAATGGGCTTTGGCGATGCTATGGTACACAACATTTGGATATATTTGGTGAAAATTGTCTTAAATTAGGTCAAATTTAGGTGGGAATAGCTTAAATTTCATCAACTTTAACCAAATCTTTGTTTGGATATGGTAGGTTAGGTTAGGTAAGGTTGCATAGGGTAGGATGGAATAGGAAAAAATGTAGGTAAAATGGGCTATGGGAGTGCTGTGATACACAACATTTGGGTATATTTGGTGGGAATTGTCTTAAATTAGGTCGAATTTAGGTGGCGTACCTTAAATTTTACTAACTTGAACTAAATCTAGGTTTGGATATGCTAGGTCAGGTTAGGTGAGGTCGTGTAGGGATGGTTATATAATATCTTAGGGCTAATGAACTAGCATGTTTATGAAATAGTGTAAATTTTCCTATTTGAGGTTCGAGCTATATGACCAACTCATGTAATGTATGGACAGAGGCGACATAGGCTTGTATGTTTGGATATGGGATGCTCATATTTAGTTAGTTAGTTTAGCTTTTGCTAGGTTGAATTTAGTCAAATTTGTGTAGTATAAGTATATTTTTTGATAGATTTAGATGAATTTAGGTTTTAATAGGATGCATTTTGATAAGATATAACAAATTTGTTTAAAATTATCATAGAAAATACTGACTTCACCTAACCCCACCTGCCCTAACATAACTAATGCTAGAACAAATAAGTCTGTTAGATGGTTTGCATAAATAAATATGGGTGGCCTGATTGGAGAGGATGTAACAAGGGAGGTATTAATAAGACATTAAAAACAATGGACATATGTTAGATGAATAGTTTAGCACTAATAATGTTGAAATATTAATGGCAAATGAATGTGTTTTATATTGAGCTCATAGGAAGTTATATGTACCATTTTTATATGCGAAATTCGGACTTTTGGGGAGTTGGTTAAACTCAGCATATTTTAATTAATGTCATAAATATACCTAGAAAAATATCGTGCAAATTGTGTATTGTTTGACCTAGTTGGTTGTGTTTGTATTTGTACATATATAGCACAATTAATATACTTGTGCATTACTTGTGTAGGTTATGTATTTGCAAAAGTTGTATGATTATTGATTACATTTCCATAAATTGTGTATTGTTTTGTGCAAGTTGTGTATTAATTGTATATATTTTTGTATGTGTATTTGTGGAAATTGTGTATTTAATGAGTATGTGCTAGTTATGTATTGTTCATATTTTGGTAAGTTGTGTATTGATTATATTTTTGAGCAAGTTGTGTATTAATTGTGTAAATGTCGTAATTGTATTTGTGTGTAAATCGTGTATTTGTGCTGGTTGTGTATTTTCATATTTGGGGTAGTTATGTATTGTACGTATTTGTGCTAGATATGTATTTGTGCAAGTTGTGTAATAATTATGAAAGATGTGCAACATTTGTGAAAGTTGTGTATTAATTGCGCATGTTGTGTAATTGCATATGGACGAGTTGTTTACTTATACCTTTGTGTATTGATTGTCATTGTGCAAGTTGAGTAATTATATAGCAAGTTTTCTTGTATTAATTGTGCAAAGATGTATAATAATTACACAAATTGTGTAACAATTGTCCATGTTTTATAATAATTTTTGTGATAATAGTACATTTATGCAAGTTGTGTTTTTTAATTTGTTGAAGTGGGGCCAGTGCAACTGTATTTTTGTGTGCAAATTGTGTATTTTGTGTAAGCTCTGTAATCTGAAAAAATATATCTTCATGGTGTAAGTGTATTTTGGTTTATGAGACAATGTGTGGGTATTTTGTGAAAATTATGTTTGTGAAATTGTGTAATTTTAGTGAAAGTGCATTTTTGATTGTCTAAATGCATAAGCATTTTGATATATTTGTGCAAATACCATACTTCGTGTAAATGTCATACTCTGAGTGTACATGCAATATTGTGTAAATGGTATATTTTTGTGTGCAACTGACATATTTTGTATGTAAATGACATATTTTTGTCTATAAATGACATTTTTGTGTGATGGTATATTTTGAGTGTAAATAATATATTTTGTGCATAAATGGCATATTGGGTGTGTAAATGCTGTATTTTCTGTGTATGGCATAAATTACATCTGATTAATGGGGAAATGGTGGCAAAAACTAGGCTATTCTCTATGAATGTATGGGTTGTGAAGTATGTGTAGGTATGTATGCTTGTATTTGTAACTGTTTGTTTAGAAACAAGTTACCTGATTTGCGTAGCAAGACTAGGATTTTTTGAGGTGTAGAAATGATTAGCCTATGAATATAGTGGTTAGCATCCAGCTGAGTTGCTAGATGGATGAATTGAGGTGCGACATTTGGATAGCTACTTGATGGAGGTGAGGACAGTTGACTAGCCTATGAACACAGCTACTAATCCGCTGTGCTGCCAGATGTGTGGTAACTACTTGTGGATTATAGTACGATATCTAGCTATAGGGTTTCATAATTGCTGTTGTGTATAAAACTAGAATGAGAGCTATTTATTAAAACTATTATTGTAAACTATTACTTTAAGTGAGATCCCTTGGTTGTTTTAAGCATAAGGTGGACATGAATATGAACGAGATTGGGTGAAAATATATAGGAGCTGCCTCGTATGGGCCAATAGGACTTCTGCAGTTGCCTTTATTCTAATGTTCATCTTACCTGCTATGCTGCCAGATGTACGATTCTGCTTAAATTGCAGTACGACATTTGGGTTGCTGTTATACTTTTGAACTTATCACTGAATAATGATTACAGTTGCGGATGACTAAAATGTATATTCTTAAACCTCTGATTAGGTTAGGTGGGGATGGTTAGTCTAGTCATTTTTGAATAATAATAATAATAACATTTAACAGACACCATATGCAAGTTCCATGTCAAAGGTCGCATTGGTCATCTGGTGACGTCATACATAGTTGACAAGTCAGGTGCTGTGATACCTTGACACTTATATGCTAATGGCCATCAATACCTCATCCCCATACCTGAGGTCGCTTTTCGTGATGTCACTAAACAATGACAGCAACTGGTCTGTAGGATGTATTTGTTTGTTATAAATAAATAATAAGTTAGGTTAGGTTAGGTTAGGTGGTTTAATAGGGTTTATGAATAACAGAAAAATATGAGCAATGAGCGAAAACACGAGCTATTGTAGCTGAATATCGACTCTGGTGAAGCACAGAGTATAGGTGAGGTATTAGGAGTGATTAAGAGTTCACACTTATGTGTGAACCTCCTATAGGACCCGCATTAGCACGTTGGCTGGAAGCTCATTGGGTGGCTTACAGCGCATTAGGGATGATGACGTCAGAAAAGTAGGTGACTGCAGAAGGCTTGCTTTTACTGAATGAGAATTTTGATTTGTTATATTCTACAGCAAGATGTGGGGGGGAGGCATGTTTTTTGAGCGAATGTGATGTGCATATATATTTATGTACGTGCATATATATTTATGTACGTGCATATATATTTATGCGTTTATGCAGTAATTATTGGATTAGTACTGAAATTGCATTGAAGTCACCACGCCTGGTAGGGAACTGTTTTCATACAAATGGATGATAGTAGGTTTTCATTTTTATTTGTCCTATGCTCAATAAGCAATCTCTGAAGAAAAGATCGACAAAGCTTAAATTACATTCTCTAGAAAGGCGAAGAAATAGATGTAACATGATAGAGCTGTGAATGAATGAACATGATAAACTGGGATATTCATAGGCTATGAAAATTATCAACACTGGACAGAACATGAAATAATGGGCATAAATTGCAATGAGTTTTAGATTTAGGAAAAAGACCTGGGTAAATACTGGATTGGTAACAGGGGTGAACTCATTTCTTATGTCAATATGAAATCTTAGCTATAAAATGATCTTAGACAATGGGAAACAGTATGGCAATACCTTATTGAGAAAAAACGAGCATATAATGGTTAGCGCCATTGCACATTAGGCTTGACAGAAGACAGCATTTGAATCCCCCTTTGCTATAAATATTGAAAAATGGGAATAAATACACTATAACAGAAAACGGACTTAAAACAGGGGAGATGAAGACGGGGTGACCATTAGCAATGCCTGTGCGGGGTCGCTGAGGCAACGAAAAATGATGGGGCCAGGAGCCGGCCTTTTAATCCCCAGGTAAGTTGATGACGTCATTGACCATTAGCAATGCCCGTGCATGGGTCAGCGGGGTAACGAAAAAACATGGGGCCAAATCGTGTCCGTCAAATCTCACCGGGGCAACTAAAAAACATGGGGCCAAGCCGTGTCCGTCAAATCTCACCGGGGCAACTAAAAAACATGGGGCCAAGCCGTGTCCGTCAAATCTCACCGGGGCAACTAAAAAACATGGGGCCAAGTCGTGTCCGTCAAATCTCACCGGGGCAACTAAAAAACATGGGGCCAAGCCGTGTCCGTCAAATCTCACCGGGGCAACTAAAAAACATGGGGCCAAATCGTGTCCGTCAAATCTCACCGGGGCAACTAAAAAACATGGGGCCAAGTCGTGTCCGTCAAATCTCACCGGGGCAACTAAAAAACATGGGGAAAAGCCGTGTCCGTCAAATCTCACCGGGGTAACTAAAAAACATGGGGCCAGATCGTGTCCGTCAAATCTCACCGGGGTAACTAAAAAACATCGGGCCAAGTCATGTCCGTCAAATCTCACCGGGGCAACTAAAAAACATGGGGCCAAGTCGTGTCCGTCAAATCTCACCGGGGCAACGAAAAAACATGGGGCCAGATCGTGTCCGTCAAATCTCACCGGGGTAACTAAAAAACATGGGGCCAGATCGTGTCCGTCAAATCTCACCGGGGTAACTAAAAAACATGGGGCCAAGTCGTGTCCGTCAAATCTCACCGGGGCAACTAAAAAACATGGGGCCAAGTCGTGTCCGTCAAATCTCACCGGGGCAACTAAAAAACATGGGGCCAAGTCGTGTCCGTCAAATCTCACCGGGGCAACTAAAAAACATGGGGCCAAGTCGTGTCCGTCAAATCTCACCGGGGCAACGAAAAAACATGGGGCCAGATCGTGTCCTTCAAATCTCACCGGGGTAACTAAAAAACATCGGGCCAAGTCATGTCCGTCAAATCTCACCGGGGCAACTAAAAAACATGGGGCCAAGTCGTGTCCGTCAAATCTCACCGGGGCAACGAAAAAACATGGGGCCAGATCGTGTCCGTCAAATCTCACCGGGGTAACTAAAAAACATGGGGCCAGATCGTGTCCGTCAAATCTCACCGGGGTAACTAAAAAACATCGGGCCAAGTCATGTCCGTCAAATCTCACCGGGGCAACTAAAAAACATGGGGCCAAGTCGTGTCCGTCAAATCTCACCCGGGCAACGAAAAAACATGGGGCCAGATCGTGTCCGTCAAATCTCACCGGGGTAACTAAAAAACATGGGGCCAGATCGTGTCCGTCAAATCTCACCGGGGTAACTAAAAAACATGGGGCCAAGTCGTATCCGTCAAATCTCACCGGGGCAACTAAAAAACATGGGGCCAAGTCGTGTCCGTCAAATCTCACCGGGGCAACTAAAAAACATGGGGCCAAGTCGTGTCCGTCAAATCTCACCGGGGCAACTAAAAAACATGGGGCCAAGTCGTGTCCGTCAAATCTCACCGGGGCAACGAAAAAACATGGGGCCAGATCGTGTCCGTCAATCTCACCGGGGTAACTAAAAACATGGGGCCAGATCGTGTCCCTCAGAAAAAGCAAAACGGACACGTTCTGGCCCGGTTTACACTACTTGCTGATAGGCCTTAAAACCCTCCAGAAACTAACAGACCTTAATAACCCTCCAGAGGCTGACAGGCCTTAAAACCCTCCAGAGGCTGACAGGCCTTAATACCTCCAGAGGCTGACAAGCCTTAATAACCCTCCAGAGGCTGAAAGGCCTTAATACCCTACAGAGGCTGACAGACCTTAATAACCCTCCAGAGGCTGACAGGCCTTAATAACCCTCCAGAGGCTGACAGGCCTTAATAACCCTCCAGATTCTGACAAGCCTTAATACCCTCCATGGCTGACAGGCCTTAATACCCTCCAGAGGCTGACAGGCCTTAATAACCCTCCAGAGGCTGACAGGCCTTAATAACCCTCCAGAGGCTGACAGGCCTTAAACCCTCCAGAAGCTGATAGGCCTTAAAACCCTCCAGAAGCTAACAGGCCTTAATAACCCTCCAGAGGCTGACAGGCCTTAAAACCCTCCAGAGGCTAACAGGCCTTAATAACCCTCCAGAGGCTAACAGGCCTTAATAACCCTCCAGAGGCTGACAGGCCTTAAACCCTCCAAAGACTGACAGGCCTTAATACCCTCCAGAGGCTAACAGGCCTTAATAACCCTCCAGAGGCTAACAGGCCTTAATAACCCTCCAGAGGCTAACAGGCCTTAATAACCCTCCAGAGGCTAACAGGCCTTAATAACCCTCCAGAGGCTGACAGGCCTTAAAACCCTCCAGATGCTGACAGGCGTTAATATCCCTCCAGAGGCTGACACGCCTTAATAACCCTCCAGAGGCTGACAGGCCTTAATAACCCTCCAGAGGCTGACAGGCCTTAATACCCTGCAGAGGCTGACAGGCCTTAATAACCCTCCAGAAGCTGACAGGCCTTAATAACCCCTCCAGAGGCTGACAGGCCTTAATACCCTCCAGACGCTGACAGGCCTTAATAACCCTCAAGAGGCTGACAGGCCTTAATAACCCTCCAGAGGCTGATAGGCCTTAATAACCCTCCAAAGGCTGACAAGCTTTAATACCCTCCAGAGGCTGACAGGCCTTAATAACCCTCCAGAGGCTGACAGGCCTTAATAACCTTCAATGGCTGACAGGCCTTAATATCCCTCCAGAGGCTGACAGTCCTTAATACCCTCAAGATTATGACAGGCCTTAATTCCCTCCAGAGGCTGACAGGCTTTAATACCCTCCATGACAGACAGGCCTTAATAACCCTCCAGAGGCTGACAGGCCTTAATACCCTCCATGGCTGACAGGCCTTAATAACCCTCCAGAGGCTGACAGGCCTTAATACCCTCCAGAGGCTGACAGGCCTTAATAACCCTCCAGAGGCTGACAGGCCTTAATACC
>WNGS01108935.1:0-11092 GCA_020271785.1 Procambarus virginalis | reverse complement strand
CCAAAAAGTGGCAAAAATTAAAAAAAAATCAAATTTTGGGCAAAAAAGTGGCAAAAATGGCCCAAATTTGGTCCAAAAAGTGGCAAAAAATGGTCTAATTTTGGGCAAAAAATAGTGGCAAAAATGGCCCAATTTTGGGCCAAAAAGTGGCAAAAATGGTCTAATTTTGGGCCAAAACGTTGCAAAAATGGTCTAATTTTGGGCAAAAATAGTGGTAAAAATGGCCCAATTTTGGGCCAAAAGTGGCAAAAATGGCCCAATTTTTGGCAAAAAAAGTGGCAAAAATGGCCCAATTTTGGGCCAAAAAAGTGGGAAAAAATAGCTCAATTTTGGCAAAAAAGTGGCAAAAATGGCCCAAATTTGGGCTAGAAAGGTGGCAAAATTGGTCTAATTTTGGGCAAAAAAGTGGCAAAAATAGCCCATTTTTGGGAAAAAAGTGCAAAATGGCCCAATTTTGGGCCAATAAAGTGGCAAAATTGGTCTAATTTTGGGCAAAAAAAGTGGCAAAAATAGCCAATTTTTGGCGAAAAAGTGGCAAAAATGGCCCAATTTTGGGCCAAAAAGTGGCAAAAATGGTCTAATTTTGGGCAAAAAAAGTGGCAAAAATGACCCCAATTTTGGGCCAAAAAGTGGCAAAAATGGCCCAATTTTTGGCCAAAAAGTGGCAAAAATGGCCCAATTTTGGGCCCAAAAGTGGCAAAAATGACCCAATTTTGGGCCAAAAAGTGGCAAAAATGGCCCAATTTTTGGCAAAAATGTGGCAAAATGGCCCAATTTTGGGCCCAAAAGTGGCCTAATTTTGGGCCAAAAAGTGGCAAAAATGGCCCAATTTTTGGCAAAAAAGTGGCAAAATGGCCCAAATTTGGCCCAAAAAGTGGCAAAAATGGTCTAATTTTGGGCAAAAAAGTGGCAAAAATGGCCCAATTTTGGGCCAAAAGTGGCAAAAATGGCCTAATTTTGGGCAAAAAAAGTGGCAAAAATGGCCCCAATTTTTGGGCCAAAAAGTGGCAAAAATGGCCCAATTTTTGGCAAAAAAGTGGCAAAAATGGCCCAAAGTTGGTCCAAAAAGTTGGCAAAAATGGTCTAATTTTGGGGCAAAAAAAAGTGGCAAAAAGGGCCCAATTTTGGGGCCAAAAAGTGGCAAAAATGGTCTAATTTTGGGCCAAAAAGTTGCAAAAATGGTCTAATTTTGGGCAAAAAAAGTGGTAAAAATGGCCCAATTTTGGGCCAAAAAGTGGCAAAAATGGCCCAATTTTTGGCAAAAAAAGTGGCAAAAATGGCCCAATTTTGGCCAAAAAGTGGAAAAATAGCTCAATTTTGGCAAAAAAAGTGGCAAAAATGGCCCAATTTGGGCTAGAAAGTGGCAAAATTGGTCTAATTTTGGGCAAAAAAAAGTGGCAAAAAATAGCCCAATTTTTGGCGAAAAAGTGGCAAAAATGGGCCCAATTTGGGGCAAAATGTGGCAAAAATGGTATAATTTTGGGCAAAAAAAAGTGGTAAAAATGGCCCAATTTTTGGGCCAAAACGTAGCAAAAATGGCCCAATTTTGGCAAAAAAGTGGCAAAAATGGCCCAATTTTGGGCCAGAAAGTGGCAAAATTGGTTTAATTTTGGGCAAAAAAAGTGGCAAAAATAGCCCAATTTTTGGCGAAAAAGTGGCAAAAATGGCCCAATTTTGGGCCAAAAAGTGGCAAATTGGTCTAATTTTGGGCAAAAAAAGTGGCAAAAATAGCCCAATTTTTGGCGAAAAAGTGGCAAAAATGGCCCAATTTGGGGTTAAAAGTGGCAAAAATGGCCTAATTTTGGGCAAAAAAAAGTGTCAAAAATGACCCAATTTTGGGCCAAAAAGTGGCAAAAATGGCCCAATTTTGGGCAAAAAAGTGGCAAAATGGTCTAATTTTGGCAAAAAAAGTGGCAAAAAATGTCCCAATTTTTGGCAAAAAAAGTGGCAAAAATGGCCCAATTTTGGTCCAAAAAGTGGAAAAAATGGCCCAATTTTGGCAAAAAAGTGGCAAAAATGGCCCAAATTTGGGCCCAAAAAGTGGCAAAAATGGTCTAATTTTGGGCAAAAAAAGTGGCAAAAAGGCCCAATTTTTCGCCAAAAAGTGGCAAAAATGGCCTAATTTTGGGAAAAAAAGAGGCAAAAATGGCCCAATTTTGGGCCAAAAAGTGGCAAAAATAGCCCATTTTTTGGCAAAAAAGAGGCAAAAATGGCCCAATTTTGGGCCAAAAGTGGCAAAAAATGGCCCAATTTTTGGCAAAAAAAGTGGCCAAAAATGGCCCAATTTTGGGCCAAAAAGTGGAAAAAATGGCTCAATTTGGCAAAAAAGTGGCAAAAATGGCCCAATTTTGGGCCAGAAAGTTGCAAAATTGGTCTAATTTTGGGCAAAAAAGTGGCAAAATAGCCCAATTTTTGGCGAAAAAGTGGCAAAAATGGCCCAATTTTGGCCAAAAAGTGGCAAATTGGTCTAATTTTGGGCAAAAAAAGTGGCAAAAATAGCCCAATTTTGGCGAAAAAGTGGCAAAAATGGCCCAATTTTGGGCTAAAAAGTGGCAAAAATGGCCCAATTTTGGCAAAAAAAGTGAAAAAATGGCCCAATTTGGGCCCAAAAGTGGCAAAAATGGCCTAATTTTGGGCAAAAAAAGTGGCAAAATGGCCCAACTTTTTGGCAAAAAGTGGCAAAAATGGCCCAAAATTTGGCCCAAAAAATGGCAAATTGGTCTTATGTTGGGCAAAAAAGTGGCAAAAATGGCCCAATTTTGGGCCAAAAAGTGACAAAAATGGCCCAATTGTTGCCAAAAATTGGCAAAAATGGCCCAATTTTGGGCCAAAAAGTGCCAAAAATGGCCCAATTTTGGGCCAAAAGTGGCAAAAATAGCCCAATTTTTGGCAAAAAAGTGGCAAAACATGGTCTAATTTTGGGCCAAAAGTCCGCAAAAATGGTCTAATTTTGGGCAAAAAAAGTGGCAAAAATGGCCTAATTTTGAGCAAAAAAGTGGCAAAAATGGCCCAATTTTTGGCAAAAAAGTGGCAAAAATGGCCCAATTTTGGGCACAAAAATGGAAAAAATGAAAAAAATAGGCCCAATTTTGGCAAAAAAAGTGCAAAAATGGCCCAATTTTGGGCCAGAAAGTGGCAAAATTGGTCTAATTTTGGGCAAAAAAAGTGGCAAAAATAGCCCAATTTTTGGCGAAAAAGTGGCAAAAAATGGCCCAATTTTGGGCCAAAAAGTGGAAAAATTGGTCTAATTTTGGCTAAAAAAAAGTGGCAAAAATAGCCCAATTTGGGCCAAAAAGTGGCAAAAATGGCCCAATTTTGGGCCAAAAAAGTGGCAAAAATGGTCTAATTTTGGGCAAAAAAGTGGCAAAATGGCCCAATTTTGGGCCAAAAGTGCAAAAATGGCCCTAATTTTGGGCAAAAAAGGTGGCAAAATGGCCCAATTTGGGCCAAAAAGTGGCAAAAATGGCCTAATTTTGGGGCAAAAAAGTGGCAAAAATGGCCCAATTTTGGGCCACAAAAGTGGCAAAAATCGCCCAATTTTTGGCAAAAAAAGTGGCAAAAATGGCCCAATTTTGGGCCAAAAAGTGGAAAAAATGGCCCAATTTTGGCAAAAAAGTGGCAAAAATGGCCCAATTTTGGGCCAGAAAGTGGCAAAATTGGTCTAATTTTGGGCAAAAAAAGTGGCAAAAATAGCCCAATTTTTGGCGAAAAAGTGGCAAAAATGGCCCAATTTTGGGCCAAAAAGTGGAAAAAATGGCCCCAATTTTGGCAAATAAAGTGGCAAAAATGGGCCCAATTTTGGGCCAGAAAGTGGCAAAATTGGTCTAATTTTGGGCAAAAAAAGTGGCAAAAATAGCCAATTTTTTGGTCGAAAAGTGGCAAAAATGGCCCAATTTTGGGCCAAAAAGTGGCAAAAATGGCCCAATTTTGGGTCCAAAAGTGGCAAAAATGGTGCTAATTTTGAGCAAAAAAAGTGGCAAAAGATGGGCCCAATTTTGGGCCAAAAGTGGCAAAAATGGCCTAATTTTGGGCAAAAAAAGTGGCAAAAATGGCCCAATTTTGGGCAAAAAAAAGTGGCAAAAATGGCCCAATTTTGGGCCAAAAAGTGGCAAAAATGGCCCAATTTTGGGCCAAAAAGTGGCAAAATGGCCCAATTTTGGGCCAAAAAGTGGCACGAAAATTACGAAAAATACTACAACTTTGTGGCAACACTGTGCTGCAAACCGTTTTATGTTATCTTGATAAATAACGTAATAGAGTCATATTTCCTGCTGCAAGTTTCCCCAATCCGGTCCTCGCGGCCTGGGTGCGCCGTGCGGTATTGTGTCTTACGTTGTAGAAGTCTAATATTTCGTAATAGCGTGGAAAATAGCGTTTATGCATGAACTAATATAAACTCACTTATTGCAACTGTCTCTTGTGAGGGAGATGTGGGGTCTGGTAGCTCAGTCACTCTGTGTGTTCCCTGAGGGAGTGGGTGTATCGTGACGCGCTCTCCCAGAACAGCGCTCCCAAAATAGTTATTGGGCTATTTGTACTGCAATATGACGTACCAAACGAACAAGAGGAAAGCGCTGAAGGCTAGATGCATGCGAGCTCTCCGTAGAAGTACTAGCTGGCCGCAATGCGTAGATCACGCACTGTGAGGAGTGTGGGTGTGCGTCTCCGCCAGCAGTGTGAGGGACTTCTCGCAGCTTGCGCGCCCTCTCCCCCACAATCCCCACCTTCTGCCGCCTCACTTCTTGCACCAGCTACTCTCTATGCTGGACATACGGGACTGGTACTTTAGTAAGAAGGACAAGGAGATGCAGAAACCAACGAGACGCACCACCAACCCAGCAAGGCCCCTGAGGGAGCTGACCCCGGGTATGGGGCAGGGCCCTACTATAGTGCCACTGCAGTGCCACCTTCAGGACTCATATTTCTGACCAATTATATTAGGTTAGTATCTTTTAGTGTTATATTGTGGTATTACTTCATAAATATTTGTACATATATAACTGGTTGCAAATATTTAATTAATTTTTATAATTTTTTTTTTTTTTTAATAATTTTTTTTTCTTTTATTAATCAGGCGATCTTCATGGAACTTGCACACCATATTGACCCATGCCTATCTAAAGGCTGCAATTTTGTGAATGATATTGGTCGGCATCAACCTCACCCAAAGGTAGGTGAACTTTGACCTTCGTTTGTGGAGGTAAGTATTTTACAACTATATCTCACTTCACAGCCTTTATTTATTATTCAATTTACATGAAACTTGCACAGTATATGTAGAGTTTATGCCTCTAAAAAAATATATAGCGTTTCTTATCTATGTAGATTTGTTGATTTTATAAATATTGGTATACATCATTTTGTTGCATACTTTTTTGGGAAATTTTAAAAATCTGTATTATTGCACTAAATACATCTGGGATAAAAATCCTTTATCAAATTCTTTATTATATAGTAAGGTCATAGCTAAGTGTCATAAAAATGATTTTGGTTCACAATTGTGGGCTGTGAAATTATTTGAATATTGTTGAAAAATTTTCTAATTTTTTTTTTCTCCCTCTCTATTTAGGCTGAGATGCTGAAACTTGGCCCAGTTGCAGCATCTTTCACATGTATCAGGATAATAAATTTTGAATGCCCTACAACAACTTTTATATTTACAAAGTAATGTTCCCTTTTTAAAACGGCCTACTCAATATCTAAAACTAGAACTTGTGATTATATAACTTGCAGGCTCTACCTAGGCCTAGAGATGGTGGCTGAGGATTAAAGGTATACAGTAGTGGACGGGGGCAGGAAGAGGAGCTCAGAGGGATTATGTCGGGGGAGAGGGAGTCACGGACGGGGGGTAGGGCAGTAGAGTAAAAGGTTATAGGTTATCACAGAGGTGGTAGAGTTGTGTTTATTACGTCCTGGTGTTTCGTTTTTTTTAATTGAGTGTATCATCCAAGATTCAATGTTATTATGTGCATGGATATGTTATCAATTTCCCATATTATGCCTTCTTTCTCATCAGTTCGTTTATGTGGAGATTTATCACCATTTCCTAAAAGATTTAAAATTGAAGATACGGTTATTGCAATCATTACCACCTTTAAAACATAAATTATGAGAAAACTTATTTTTTATTATTCAAAAATTTTACTATTTTCTAATTGATCCAAAATATCGTTCCTCAACTCCATTATTTTCTGAATCATCATCATCTTCAAGACTGCCATGCTGAACTCAACCAATGAACGATTGTTGTGTTTGGGGATGCTATTCCAAACTCGATTGTGTAAAGACATCTTCTTGGTAAAAACACCAAGAATTTTTACCCTCAGGACAGTGATCGTGTAATGGATTTTCATCTGTGGGAAAACAGTCTCATAACTTAGCTTTCTATTACCTTCAGCCTTCCCTTTTGACACCAAGTTGTGGAGCTCTATATGAAGTCTCTTGACTAAATAATTTTTAAACACAGTCTTTTCCACCTTTACGTTTCCATATGGTCCAGCACCATAGTTCATTCCACAAACTTTATTGTAGGCAGAAGAGGAGTTACTGTTATCCACCAAAGTTGTATACCTGAGTTTGATGCTTTATGATCGACCCCACATAAAAAATGAAGCAGCTTCATCCATATTTTTGGGACTTCTATGGTAATTCTTTTCACAATGTGGTAGATGTTCAGCTATTTCTCCAGTCAGTTTCCTACGCTTGAGAATTTGACACTGAATGCAGGTTTTTTTACAGAATACATTGAAGTCCACAACCATACCTGTTAACATTTCCACAACGAAAGCAGTGCTAATTTGTGAATAAGGGTTCCTAGACCCGTCAAAGGACACATAAATGTTAAGGAAGCCATCAATGGGGTCTATATTTAACTGTTCTTTATAATGGTCAAATATTATACTGCGAGTATTTTCTTGAACTTCTTCCCATCTCATATTAGCCACCTCTCTTATGATTCTCGCACCTACTATACACCAACGGTGACACAAATTTGATTCCAATAAAGGCACACATACTCTTGTAGAACATGTATCCTTCGCCATTTATCATGTTGAAGTATACTATGTCTTCAGAATCTCGTAATTTCCTATTAACGCTCGTGAAACTATTATTACAGTGGCTACAGCTTTCTGTCACTTGCACATCATGTTTATCAACCTTGACTGTATGGCGTGGTTTATTATGAAAACAAAAATAACATAGATAATTATCATCAAAGTATTTTTGTGAACAATAATTTACCATGTGTATGTTACAAAAAAAGAAATAATTAAAGGGTGAAAATATTGAATTATTTAATAATTTTTATTGATATTTGGGGGTACATAAAGAAATAATAATGACAATAAAGATATATATATATATATATATATATATATATATATATATATATATATATATAAAATGATTATTAATTTAGTTTGAAAAAAGCAAATCTTTTAAGAAAATAAAACAATATTGCTATTGATTGAGATGTTGTGGTTAATTATAACGTATAGAGTCAGAATCATCTTTTATTAACATATTTACCTCATACATTATAAATACGATTATTAATGTCATCAATTCTCATTATTTATGTCATCAATTCTCATTATATATTTTTTTAATTATTGTCTATTCTCATATAAAAATGAACAGTAGACCTAATAAAAATGGGCACACTGGATGTTTGTACATGAATATATTTTTCATTTAAAACTCTTTTAATAACCAGAGGAAAGTTGGAACCAAACATTATCACTAGTCGTCCTTTGAAATTGCTAAGTATACTAACGATATCCATATAAAACTTCCCAATTGGTTCATTGATTATAAATATATTGGCATTTGAATATTCTTTAATAATATAAGGTTCTTTGACTATATGCCTAATATACCCGTTTGGTAACCATTTAACTGCAGTTATATACTCTAATCTTTCTAGGTTTTCTGTTGGAATAATACTCACACCTCGATCCAACAAAAAACTCTCAACCCATCCACCACGAGCATAAATAGACACCACAATGTCCTTTGGGTTTATAAAACTCATTATTTCATCAAGTTCCTCTTTGGTAAGTATATGATTTCCAAAAATAAAATTGCGCTTCTCCCAATAACAATTGTTAGCATACTTACAAATATTTTGAAGATATTCTAATCTTATTTTTGATGCACAATTTAAGACATTAGATTTTGGTCGGAAATAAGCAATCTTACCTTGCCAAGATAATCGTTCATCTTCAGAAAATAAAGATGAACGTGGATAACCATCTATTTGTAGTTCAGGGTGGAGTTGAGGTGAAAATTTATTATTTATATGAAGTCCCCAGAATCGAATATGTTCGGAAGCTGAAAGGTCTTGCAACTGAATGTAATCCAAATCAACTTCAATGTTTACTAACTTAGGTAGAGAGGATTTCTTTTTCTTTGGGTGTACCATTAACACTATTAAATGTAAAAATGCACCATGAAATAAATCTGTTTGGTTGCCTTCAGGAAATTCTTTGATTATTATGATATATGTACTGTAAAATAGAATAATTAAATAAAATAAAGTTAATATAACCTGATAACAGTTCATATAAAAAAAAAGGAGTAACATTAATCCCATACTTAAAGCCATATAATAACCATTTACTCCATAGATTAATTTCCACATAAAATAAGTAACAATTAAACATGCTACTAAAAATAAGACATTTGTGTCATCTATTGTACATATACCAATTCCTAAGCAGAAATATATAACCATATATTGAACTTGCTTCTTGCAAACTTCTCTGTTTCTTTCACATATTAGGCAAAAAACAAGTGCAACAAAACTCACTTTTCCAAGCCCTGAATAATACCAAAAAGACCACAAAGAACTGTCCACAGGTTAAATATGTGTGTACTATAAACATCATCTAAATACAGTTGAATTTCATATGAAAGTGGTTGCCAAATGAAATCTTCTAACAGCAACATCTTGATGAAGATGATGATGATGGAAGCCAATCTGTAGACAAAAGAAAAAAATATGATATAGATTATTTCCACACTTTACGACACACATATACATAAATCAGTGACGTTTCTTATATTTATAGACTTCCCCATCTTTATATATATGAAGATCGATAGTTCGAAGAATATCCCCTAAACATTCCAAATTGTTTTCAGATTTTGTTTTAGGAAGGCAGTTTGATCTTTTAAGATTTTGTTTTGGGAGCGAACAGAGAAGAATTGTCTCTAACCAATTTACACATTTAAATTTTTTCATAAATAAATTATATAAATTATAAATAACAATTCTTGTTACTTCATTTACATATTTTACAGTAGGTGATCGATTATATACATTACTTAAATTATCTTTTAGGTCATATATATCGGTATGGGACAGAAGAATGGGTTTAATACATCTTTCATTCAATATAGGTTTTCTAATTAGAGAATAAGGTATTTTTCCTTGTATAGTCCAAATAGATTCCATAAGAGCCCATCCTTGATATCGTAACGTATTTTCTAAGAGAATAATATATAATTTGATAATATGAATTCTTTTTAGGAGTTTGTATAAATAATAATTGAATTGTCTTCGAATAAAATCAAGAATAAATTCACATCGGTAATGATCCCATTTTCCATTTATTATTAAAAACCCAATATTTTGACATATATCTATATATGTGTCAAACATAACTGATATAATATTATTAAATTCACTATCTAACATATCAAACATTGGCAAATAAATATGCTTTATATTATAATTATAAAGATTAATTGAATAATTTAATATATCAATAAAATATTTACCAACTAAAATTTTAACTTGTGATTCAGTAATAACATCTCCCATTATTTTTTTATTTAATAAAGAATCAAATGGTATGGTAAATAAATTTGTTTTTGGTATACGACTACACTCAGGAACAGGTCTTACTGTGATTAAAGGAGCTGATGAACTGGACTATAAACCGCCATAATTTGCCTGCTTATATACATTCCATCCTGGAATGTGCGTCTTTGGCTGAGGGCAAAACAAAGCACAGCACCTCCTGCGGTTGCAGATGAAAGAATTTAGTATAATATTCAATCGGCCATGAGCTTTATAAAAAGAGTTCACATCCGGTACCACTCAGTATGAAGAAAGTGTCGCCACTGCCATCCATCCTTCCTGACCCCGACTCAAGACTCAAGCATTTCATTCAGCTATTGTCATCACTTTAAAAGGTTTGTTCTGATTATTGTATAATGATTGTAGGTAGTAGTAGTAATGATGATTGGCAAATTACCTCTTGATATATGTTATATTAATTATGGTTTACGTTAAAAAAATCATTTTCTAACTAGAAACAATTATATTCTACAAATGCTCGGCATATTTATAAATCCAACAAACAAGCCTATTGAGGAAGAAATAAATACAATTCCTACTAGAATATAAAGAAAAGAGGTATCCATCTCCAAAGTTTAGAAAATTTATACCATATTGTGATGTGACTGAATGAGATTTTGAATTTAAAAAAAAAATCACCTTTGATCTACAAAAGGTAAATAGGATATATAATATATATATTTATGGAACCCTGGGCAGCTGACTGGAGTGGACCTATAGTTATGATATAAGTCTTTGGAGTCTGGTTTTTTGCTCAATAAAACATACCTAATTATCTGGCTAGACAATTATTTACAGTCCAACCAAGGAACATATAGATGGATATTATGCCCCACTTCTTCTCCGGTAAAAATATTATACAATGTAAAATGTGGGCAAAAAATATTGATATAATGCGTGATCCATTTGCTGTGGTTAAATTTAGGATCACTGTTAAAATGAGATAATTAGAGTATAGAGACATTTAACATAAGAGTTACTCAAACACATCTTTATATATATATTTCTTGAGTTTATAATATACAAAGAACTATTGTTTTTTCTATCATTTTCAGATAATTATAAAATGATGGTGATGTTGGTTCTATTTGTTCTTCAAGATCCCAACTGTCAACAAGGGTAGCGCAGTTGCTTTTTTTTTTTTGGTAAACAATGAAAAAGCAATATGAAATCTACCCCAGAAAATATTCTGTGCTAATACTAGCAGCCCCCCAAAATATATTT
>WNGS01108927.1:0-10084 GCA_020271785.1 Procambarus virginalis | reverse complement strand
CACGCCGAGTGGGCTTGGAGACTTAAAAGCTGGTGGTAAAGGTCAATAGGACTCCTGCAAATTCCTTCATGTTTTATGATAGTCTCAAGTCCTCTCAATTATCCACGAACGTTTTTATTCAGCTGTATTTGAATTAAAGTTTGCTTGGAGTACCCAGAGCCACAGGTTCGAATCCTTCTCATGGACTCTTACCCATTTTTCATATTCCGGGAGTTTCGACCTCTGAGAGTTGGTAGTGTCTGGAGGTTATGCTGCTGGGTGAAATAACATCTGTAGTTTGTCCTACACTGTAGCTTCTTAACCTTGAAACGTACTGCGTATTAGTGGCTTTATGTACTGCAGCTTACCTCTGTACCTCCTCTGTTTATGTATCATATATGTACACTTGTATAAATAACAATTATTATTAATGTATGCATTACAACTTAGACATTCGAGTGAAGTGGTCTGGACTAAAGTATTTAGCTGGCTTAATATTTTAAATATAGAGGCCATACAAAATGGAATCGAACCTGCGTGCCTAGATTCTTCAGGCACACACGCACTATAAGTTACGGGCTCACAACAAAGCCCGTGCTACTTGGAACTTGTTTCAGGTAGCGAATCTTAACAACAACAACAACACACGCACTATTGTCTGAACCCATTATCCGGCTTTAATATTTCTCATAGATGTATCGCGTATTGTGATTTCCTTGTATAGCCACAGAGACTTTCCTGATGTCCTCAGGCATCCTGGAATGGAAGTCAACTTAAAACGAGATGTTTTTCATTGTCGCTCGACACTTATGTGTGCAGTTATGCCTTACCCTTCACCCAGGTCTCACGTGTTGGCGTGTTGTCCAGATTGATGATGAACTTTCAGTACAAATCTTGTGCAACTCTTGTAACAAAAATAATCTCGTAAGTAATATACCGGGAACGCTTGAGGGCGAGAGGACTGACAACACTACAAGCAGACATGACAAGGTTATCTCACCGAGATCTTTATAATACTGAACCCTGCTTGAAGGATATTTATCCACACCACTTCCTTAAAACGTCAGATGTAGCACATACAGTAGGAACAGCTTCAAGCTCAACAAGCCATAACGTAGGACACACAACTTTTCACCACAGGATTATTATAAAACCAAGGAACTGCCTACCCGCCGAAGCTATGAATGGCAAGACATACTTCAGTTTAAATTCAAATAGAACAAAATCTCAGGAACAATGGAGGGACATTTGACAGGCTGCTGGCTTCGTGTCTTCATCGAGGTCATTACAGATAGTGGCCCTCGTGTAAATTCAGGTAAATAATAATTGATAACAAAGTTCGCTTACTCAAAGGTATGCCAGAGAAAGAATAAAATTTGATAATAAAGACAATTCAAGCAAGTCGGTTTACAGATTTGGAGAATGTACTGACAAGAAAATTTGAAAATTAGCGATGCTCAAAATTTATGAAGGAAATTACTTTCCAAAAGCAAAGAATATTATAATTTATTGTCATTTGTTATGAGAAAATTATAACCTTTTGCAGGACGAGCCTAATGGAAAACCGACTCGTATTTATAGTAAATAAGCTGACTCATAGTTTCAGTAAAATGATGTGTACTAACCCATTTGAAGGCTGCCCATTTTCCTCTGTTTTGTCTTTAGATGTGTTTGAAGAATTGGAAGAACTAGAGTTGGCTGCGGCTGCGGCGGCGGCTGCTGCTGCTGCTGCCGCAACAGCTGCAAATTCTTGAAAAGGCTTCATGTCTGGCATTAAAGAAGCTCTTCGTCTGGTTGCTCGAGTACCAATGAATGCTGTGGCTGGTGCCTTGGCTGAGGCGGCTGTGAAACTGATGCGTCGATTATCCTGCGATTGCTAGAAAGCAAATCATAACTTGCATGTAAATAAATTATTAGCCAGTTGTTAGAGGTTATAAAGGGTTGAGGGGGAACAGGATTCACCAACATGTAACACCATAAAGGTGTTTAGCTAATATTCACATAGAACATGAGTCAGTCATACATAATATTTAAGGCGCCGGATTGTCTGACCATAGCAATTAAAAACCCACACCTCTAGAGTGCTAATGACTCAAGTTGACCAGGGGTCAGGTCGTGTGAATTGACCTTACTTTCTGCTAAGCTGATAATTGTAGACAAGTAGCCAGGTGTGTATTTCAAACAAGCCGCCGTTTAAGGTATAGTAGGAAGATGGCCCGAGGCTATCTACTATTAGGTGGAGCTAGCGTCAAGGTTCCCCATAAATATCCAGGGAACTGTATTCGATAGCACAGAGCATCAGCAGAGAACAGAGTAGACAGAGAGGCTGGACGATTGAACAGCAGTCGAGACAGGCTGTCGGCCGGACGGTGGAACTCTGCCTGTCAACCCCTCCACCCGTCTCTATCCACTAGTCTCAGTCCTTAGAGAGTTGAACTGTAAGGTGACAAATTTGGGTTTTCCAACTGAAGGTGTTGTGTGATTTCAGGGACAGACAGCCGTAGTGGTCTCAGTATCTAGTGTGGTGACTCACATTGTATATTTATCCTGACGGTGAACATTAAGTTCGATTTTTTGAATTGTGATACTTACGTTAAATATATACTTGATTAACTTACTTTTTAATCTGACTTAATTGTGTTCACTAGATCTAGGTTTTTCTGATATATTGCAAGTTAGAGTGTGGAGTACTCTGAGTTACTGACTTAAAGAGTATGAGTACATGCTTACAGCAGATACAGTTGATACATGCTAAAGATACATTTGATAACAGCATAGAGTACAGACAAGTTCCATTCCTTGTCTTGGATGCACTGAAATAGATGGTTGCAGCTACTTTCTATCTCCACTTTCTACCCTCCACTTCTTCGACTCCTACCTTCTACCTTCTACTTCGACTTCTATTCCACTCCGTGTCTCAATCTCTCCTTCCCATTCTTGTCAAACTTTCCATTTCACCTGACAACTCCTTGCTACTCCCAGCTCCTCCTACCTCTCTACCTCCCTCAATCCAAACCTTCACCCATTACTTCATTATGCATTTCTTTTCATTTTTATTTTCCGTTCGTGGCAGTGAAATGTTTGGAGTTCTCTAGAGTTGCTGGCAGCTGATCAGGCACAATGCCTTGTGGTTATAACACCTAGGTAATCAAATGCCGAGATGACAAGGTGTTGAACTAACGAGGTTGCAGCAGGAACTGTGGGGGGGGGAACTCTATAAATAGTTATGTTGTTAAAGATTCGCTACCTGGAACAAGAAGTTCCAAGTAGCACGGGCTATGGTGAGCCCGTAGTGGATGTCTATATAAATAGTTAACTAAGAGCGGGCTAATGGACAAAAGAGAGCCATTTCCCCCGACCCCCGTTACAAACACCTGTTCACTTACGAAACCTGTACATCTTTCTCAGTCATGCCGGCTTAGTCTGTACTTATTAAACAGTTAAAAAACTCTTAAGAGTGCCTATGGTATTATTGTTATAAACATCACTGCAGGTCATAATTTGTCCTATTAAAAACAGTCACCTGCCATCATTGATGGAAGATGTACAGGTTTCGTAAAAGCTTGATGAATCTAGAACAATAGTCTCGTAAATAACCAGAAAATCTGCCAAAAAAAAAAGTTTGAAGCCTAGGGAAACAGAATATTTAAAAGGAAATAAATCTCAAGCCTCATCCTCCTGGTGGATTTCGTTTTGTTTTGCAAATTTAAAATTACTAAGATTTAGGGTTAATCTCATGCCTTATTGGTGAACTCTGCGAGACTGAGCGCGCGCAGCCGCCGGCTTAGTCCAGGAGAGTCAGAGGTTGACAACCTCCCCCAGCTGCGGCAGCGGCGGCGGCGCGGCTGTCGGAAGTTCTATTTGGTATTCGTTAAGTAATCTGAAATAAACCACAAATATAAAACCGTCTGCGCATAAAGTTATATATTTATATTACAACCCATCCTCCTCAAATTATGGTACTTGAAACAACAAAGTACAAAAGCCTACTGTTTATCAGCGAAATATTCACTGGGTATACATATACAAGTGGCTACACCCTGTATATTTCCTCCGTACACACTGTATGCCTCAGTGTATATATTCAAACTGGTTACGTTACTTTGGCTTTGCTTAAAATAAGTTTGCGAATCTACGACGACGTGTACTCACCGGCGTAGCTCTTCCAGCTCCTGGTGGTCGCGTTCGTACATGCGCTTGACGTTCTCCACGTGAAGCAGGAGGACCTCCAGGGCCCGCGACACCCGCCACTCCTGCTGCACGGCGCCCCACACCTGCCACCACACACACACACCGTCAGACCCACTCAACTAACATCAACACCAAGTGACTCGAATGGTGGCAATTAAGGGATTGTAGAGGAAAGGTGGTGGTAGGGGAGGGTGGGGGGAAGGTAATAGTAAAGGAGGAGGAGGGGAAGGGAATAGTAATGCAGGGGAGATAGTAAGGTTGGGAGTGGAAAGAAGGGAGCATGAACAGGTCTGCAAGTAACACCATACAATAATGAAAACGTGTATGGAAATTTGCGGGGAAAAGGAGGAACAATGAGACTGTTACTACTGGTATATAAACACTACCACTACAGCTGCTGCTGCTTCTAGATACACTACTACTGTTACTACCTCTACCAGTTCTACCATTACACACTGTACTGTTTAAAATTACACGTTTTATATACTACAAGTTTATAGTAATACTGTATAGGCAGGCATTTCTCAAGTGCCTGTATCGAATTTATTCCTCTGATATACGATGGTAATTAATTCCTGTGTGGGGTTGATGGCATCAGTGTTGCGATGCAATAAGTACAGGTAGAGATAACTAACAGAGCTATTATCTGTAATTCCTGTGTCTAAGTTCATTCGAGGAGAAAATTGCTAATTGTATTTTAATTCCATTTCAACTGTGTTTACATTTACCAGTTGGCGGGCAACCTGCTCTCACTATGAACCAAATTTGATGCTACCTACCCAGATGTCAAAATTCCGGTGCTGTTGTGAAAATAAAAGCACCACAATAAAGACGCTATCTCGAGCTGACATCCATCCGACACGACATGTTACGTGCGTTGTCCATGTTCGTACGCTTCTGCCTTCAGATCTCATGCTTGACAAAGCTTAGAACGGTCTATTAAAGGCTAGAAGAGCAGACGCTGGTGGCTTTACTGTACTCGCGAGTCATGCAGTGAAAATGGTCAAGATCAAGCCATTTTATTTGACTATTTATTTAGCGAAAGCGTCCATAAAGTTGCAGGTAGAGTACAGACAGTACGCAGTCGGGGAGTTTCTGAAAGTGTTCTACTAAACCTGCTCTACGGAAACCTGTTTATTATGGCATCAAGTTGCCATAGGCGTTGTGTACAAGTGTCAACATGGCAGGTGATGCGTCACGTGACCTCCCAGCCACCACCACCACCAGACAACAAACAGCAACAGTAACCTACCACCACCAGGCCACGCTACACATTACAACAGTAGCCTACCACCACCAGGCCACGCTACACATTACAACAGTAGCCTACCACCACCAGGCCACGCTACACATTACAACAGTAGCCTACCACCACCATGCCACGCTACACATTACAACAGTAGCCTACCACCACCAGGCCACGCTACACATTACAACAGTAGCCTACCACCACCAGGCCACGCTACACATTACAACAGTAGCCTACCACCACCAGGCCACGCTACACATTACAACAGTAGCCTACCACCACCAGGCCACGCTACACATTACAACAGTAGCCTACCACCACCAGGCCACGCTACACATTACAACAGTAGCCTACCACCACCAGGCCACGCTACACATTACAACAGTAGCCTACATGCACTATAACTACATATTACATATTCCTCTATATTATTTCCGTTCGTCAACTTTTCAATGAACTGCATAAATGATATTGTAATAAATTAGATTTTATTGATGAAAGTCTATGTGCCTTTGGCCATTAAAAAGAAAAAAAAAGCACGCAGAACGCACCACAGATGGGTTGACATCTGTCAACGCTGTCAACGCTATTGGCTGTCAACGGCACGACCAACCACATTGAACTGGCACTTAAAACCAACCGTCAAGTCCTCTAACACAGAATGACCACTACAGTGTTCGGTCGTGTCCGGATTTGTCCGTATCCGGTCTACTCGCTGTGCCAGTTTTGATATTAATAACAGCAATGTTGGTAGATTTTGTTTTTACATTTGATGGCTATTTGTATTTGTGGGCAGCAATTACTAACCCTGAATTCTAAGCTGGTTACTAGGAAGGATTAAATACGTGCTGATCTATGTTAGTTAACACTTTCCTTAATTCATGGTTTTAAATAATTACTTGATTCACAATGTAAACATTTTAACAAGTCCAATGTATTGCATATTGTATGAGTTGTCATTAATTATGCCCGTAATTTAAATGTTTTAAGACAATTTCAAGTAGTTATTATTCAGTATATTTAAACAGCTGCTATTGTATAATTCCGCCCACCAGTCAAGCCTATCATCTGCTGTAGGCTACCTTCCCTCTACCACTGAAGCATGGCAACTGTAACAGCTAAACAAAACTTTTATCATTTATTACACACGAATTTAATTTTATAACTAAGCATGAATTTAATTTTTGCTGCTGTATCATCCATTAACATTAGGTTACACAAAGAAAAAAAAAGGCAATACTAAATTAAGATCAAACTATATATACTGAAAACGAGGAAGAAAGCATTAATTAAATGTTCCATAAATGTAATTCAATATATTCAATCGTCTCTAATTGTCAGGGATTTTTTTTATTATTATTTTCTACCACAGACGTGTCAGGGATTGAAAGCATATCAGCCTTGTCCAGCTCTCCCTTAACCTAGCTCAACGACTGACCCTCCCCAGGATGCGGCCCACAACAGTTTCCCGACTCGCGGGTATATATTTACTGCTAGGTGAACAGTCCCATCAAGTGAAAGAACACCTAGCCAAACGTCACACATTGTCCGAGAACCAAACCCGGGTTCAACAGGTTTGTAAGCCGACTTTACTATAACTACTGAGCAACATATGCTCGCATGTTGACCAAGCCACACACTAGAAAATGAAGGGACGACGACGTTTCGGTCCGTCCTGGACCATTCTCAAGTCGATTGTCGACTTGACTTGAGAATGTCAAGACTTGAGAATGGTCCAGGACGGACCGAAACGTCGTCGTCCCTTCATTTTCTAGTGAGTGGATTGGTCAACATATTTCAGCCACGTTATTGTGACTCCTCGTCTGCATATGCTCGCATAATAGTCTTCATTTAATCAACATCAAACTACACGAAATATATTCAAAATATTACAATTCAAAGACCAATGTGTTCTACAATAGTGTGGTTATTACGGTACATTGTAAGAGTGCGCCCACTACACGCCACACTCCGCGTCACCACACCATTATCAACGTTTTAGCGAGGTAAATAATGGTGTGGCCACGAGGCATGTTGACTGGCACCAGACCCTAGTGAGCTTGTCATATTACCCATATTTCCTGGTAATTGTCGCCGAGGAACACAATGATAACCTGTTGGGGGTAGAACATGCGGCTTAGACTAATATCTGCTCTCCTGGCTTCTGCTGGGGGTCCCCCCAACACCCTTCTCCCCCCCAACACACACACTATGACCACTACATACAAAATACTAACAAAATCGACAAAACTGACAAATAAGAATTCCCAAAATCTGTAACTTCTAGACCAAAAAGTCGTAGACTAAGAAAAAACAAAATTGAGCTAAAAATTCCTGTGCACATTTAGGCATTGGTTAGGTTAGGTGTTTAGGTTCTGTTGGCGATTATTTGTATTTGTCAACCCATCATCACACCAAGTCCATTCCATCCAGCAGTCGACCCCAAAGACGTATTAATAATTTTAACATGCTGTTCATTCAAAACAGGAATTTTCTCAAATATAAATTTATATTTTATATTACCATATTATCCATATTTAGGTACTGGATATTTAGGTTAGGTGTTTAGGTTCTGTTGGCGATTATTTGTAATTGTAATACGTGGGTGAAGCATTTACAGCGTTGTGGTTCGAACAGAAGTAGTCGGTGAAGCACTTGTTCTGGAAGTGTTCGGACGTCATCAGTTGTGAATCGTGTGTAAACCGTTTTTCATTCATAAAAAGATGGGGTTTGGCGGGTGCATGGAATTGACTTTGCCCTTTGTTAATGAGGTGCGGCTGGGTGTGTGGGACTTGTGGGGTTCCGAATCTCCCAATCCTGAGAACACCATACGTAAATTCTGTTAGCAGGAAGAGACTCATGATCTCGTCCCCTACATTATTGAATGTCTAGGCATTAGATCTTCCAGACCTGCCTGTATGAGGTACCTGGAGATTTGCAATTACTTTTTTCACTTTCGTGTTCTTGAAGATATCCTCACAACACATCCTAAGTTTACTAATACATTATAGGCTACTATCACATGACCCTGCATGACCAACCATCCTGCAGTCAAGGGTTTCAATGATAAACCCTTCATATAGTCTAGGTTCGAACGATATATAGTTTAAATAGAAAACGAACCGTGTGCTCGTGTACAATTTGATTATAAACCTGGTCGAGTGTTGATCTTCACCCGCGCCATGTTGTACAGGTGCCCGGGCGTGTATAATAGAGCAGAGATACTCATCCAGGAAGGAATTCCCCCTAACGGGGGAAGGGAAAGGGGGGGAGGGCGATTTTTTTTTAGAGATGAAATAGGACCACAGATTCAAAGTCTTAAAATCAATCAACATCACCTACTGCTGTTAAATTTGTAAAACCACTATACAAATCCTCGAAGTAAATGTATATGTACCAATACAAACAACAAAAAAAGATTTGAAATATTATGCATATTATTTGGAATGCAATTTTTGGGTCTGATAATCTTGGAGAAAACTACATTCTGACACATGACGAAAACGATGCAGGGTCTACCCCCTACTATTCACTGGGTAAGACTGGATAGGCTATCTTGATAGCATGTATTAACTAAAGTGTAGAACTCATGATGAAGGTGTATAATTAGAGTGAGAGTAGCCAGGAATGTTGAGGACGGAGGAGAACCTACCTCTGACGCGGAGACAAGTCTGTTAGAGGTGGTGGCCAAAATGTCGAGGTGTCGGCGGACTTGCGTGACGGCGTCCACCAGATCAGAGTCCAGACAGTCGGCGTGTAGCGCCTTCAAGATAAACACATTTACAATTAGAATCAAACCGAACCATAACACCATATTCAAATCATTTCAATAATTGCTGGACACAACAGATGTGTCCAACGACCTCAGACAACAGTCTAAATCAGAACTATACATTCACATTACGGTGTGCCGGGAGGTCACTTCCCCAGCAATCACAACGTAAGCACAACGTTTTTAAACGTTGATTTAAACGTTAAGCAACTTAAAAAAAGTGGTTACGTTGTGTGGCTGCTGGGATTTAGGACCGGTTCTAGGGATGCTGGATGGAAAAATATATAAGGCATAACCGAATATATATATTTTTTTGTGACAAATCAGAACCAGTATAGTAGGACAGGGGGGGGATTACATATTAAAAGAGTTTACACATAAAGGCTTGTGTGGTGTAGGGAGGATGAGTGACGTACCAAAACAGATAGCCTAAGATGGGTGATCTCTGTGTCGAAGTTGGTCTCAGCTGTGCCCTCAGACGCTGCTGCACGTCCAGCCGCTGTCTCAGTGTCACCCGGTCCGTCTTGAAGGCCAGCGACAGCTGTGTGAACTTGCTCTGTCCCGCGCCAGCAAACATTAATAGTTAGTAATACACCATTGTGGGACAGCAGCATATAACAGGCTCATAAGAAAATATTCCCTCCCCCATACTTGTCAACCAAAACACACCACACACACCCACACACACACACACACACACACACCACAAACACACACACACACACACACACACACACGAAGAGATGCCATTTTCTTACCTCGATCTGAGCCGAGAGGTTCTCATTGCTGAAACAAAATCAAAATATTAAGATTCTCTTCAACTGCCTTCCAATATCAACAAATTAAGCTAAATATATAAAATTAAATATATAATTTTTAGGGAGAATGAATGA